>JAQGBA010000021.1:0-105650 GCA_034698125.1 Prionchulus punctatus | reverse complement strand
CAATTCTCAGGCACTTGGATGAGCAACTACTCAAGCAAAATCAAGCGAAAGCGAAAGCGAAAGAAATGGAAATGGCGGAAGCGAAAGAAAAGCAAGACAAGCGTCAAGACGATACGAAAATGGACGATATGGTGAAACAGTCTCCGCATATGATCGTTGGCGACGATGGCGAAAAGAAAGAAAAAGCAAAGTCTTTGAGAAAGAAAAACGAATCACCGACATCGACGTCTACAACACCTTACAAAGTAAATTTTTGCCTCTTGCGATTACGCTTGAATAAAAGTAAATTTTCGTTTTTTTAGAAATGGTATGTACCTCCCGCAGCTCGATTCAGACCCATGTCTTCGAAAGTGGTCGCTGGTGGCGCACCGGGCCCTTCCAAACCGCCAACATTTCACTACTATCTACCAGTTCACGAAGTCGAAACATCAACTGATCTCGAAGAAGAAACGAAACCCAAAACGATGGCTAAAACGACGACGAAAAAATAAATCTTTGACATTTCCTTGATTTTTTTCCTTGATTTCATTTAATTTGTTTCTTTTATAAATGCAATACTTACAAGAATAAAATTAATAATTTTTGTCTTATTGTAAACATGGCCTAATGGCGGAATTTCGCTGTTTCGTCAAATAGAAGCTCTTAGTCAGTGAAAACTACGTATAGTTCGTGAGAAAGTATAGGTGACCGACGGACTATAGTTTGATTCGCAGGCGTCTCGCAACAATATTCCGACATTTATTTTGAATCGCTCAATGTCGATTCGTTGAAAATTGCAACGACGATCAAGTCGTTTTTCGACGAGAAAATCGAAAAAAAACTCCCTCTTTTTGGTTTTTTACTGTCGTTTTCGACGTAAGAAGGCATATCATTTTAACGAAATCGGAATGATTTAACTGAAAAAAGCATTCTTTGCAAAAGACTCCACAGTGAAAAACACTTAACATTCAATACAAATTGAGGTCACAAAGGTGGTTAGTATGTAGTCAGTTGCAGTTTTTCTATTATCAAAGATAAAAACTCACCAGTACCTTCCCATTGATACTGATAAGAAGCTTTATCATTTTGAATTCAGTCGCTGCTTATTTATTATATTGGATAAAAACAGAAACAGTACCTTATCGTAGATATTGACAAGAAGCATTATCATTTTAAATTCAGTTGCTGCTTATCTATTATACTGGATAAAAACACAAACAGTACCTTATCGTAGATATTGATAAGAAGCTTTATCATTTCAAATTCAGTCGCTGCTTATCTATTATCCTGGTTATAAACTCAAACGGTACCTTATCGTACAGGGTGTCCCGAAAATACAGCCCCCCCCTCTGAAAATCAACTTCTAGAAGAGCTACGGCAAAATGAAAGATATCACATCTTGTACAGAATTTAATTCTGCGTTGGATGATATATTATTCTCCTAAAAATTCCACGCGGGCGATTTTTGGCAAGAAAAAACAAAAAGGCACTCCAGTTTTTGAAATTTTTACTAAAGTCGCATTTTTTTTTACGTTTTTTTTTTAAATCTTCCGACCGTTTGAATTTTTCCGCAACCCATTTTCTTGTAATAAAATTTGCACCTGCTTCTTTAGCTTCATAAAAAGCTGTTGCTCTAATTCGATCAATCAAACGTGCTTCCTCACTGTCGAAACTCATTTTTTTAACAAAAAAAACTGTACTAAAAACTACTTTTTTACTACTTTTTTCGTTAATTTGGTCAAAATAGTTTGTTTTCAATTTCAGAATGTAACAAAAAACTAGACGATGATTTCGGTAATATTTTGGCAACTTGGTCGAATCAGAAAAGTTCAACAAGTCGAAAAAGAAAACTCCATTGCACTTTTACAAGATCAACTACAAGCCTACGATTTTGAAATTAATTTGAGAAAACAACGACAAAGGAAAGGAAAACGAAAACGAAGAAGATGTAAATTAGCGGTTAGTTTTTTTTTGTTATTTCATTTTACTTTTTGAACGCACTAATATTTTGACCGTTTGCAGAGTACAGACGACACGTTACCGTACAAATTAAAACCGATATCGGCAAAATGGAACGTTGCATTAAGCAAAATTGCGTTTTTGAAAAACGCCAATGATTCAGTCGATGGAGATCAAAAAGTAGATCAAATTCCAAGCGAACAACAACAAAGTACAAATAGTTCAAGCAGTACAGAAGAAATAGAAAAGACATGCCATTTTAACCAATTATTGTTTGAAATTATGAAGGCAAGTAACATTATTTTAGTTTTCACGATTCTACTGTATGTTTCTTCCATGTTCGTTGGATTCTAAATAAACGCAGATTTTGGATTTTATCCATTTGATTTTCGTTTGTTAATTTCTCATTATAGGATGCGCAAGCGCCCGAACCGGAATCAAACGTTGCAAAAGCGGAACTTGTAGTGTCTGCGTTGGCGACAATATCGAGAAATAATATGAAGAAATTTCAAAAGCTAATTCTTCAAAATACGAAACGAAGTTTGTTAGCCGGACAGCCGACATCGCACGAGATAACTAATTGGGAATTTGGAAATGGACGACCAGAAAGTCTACCTCACGCAGCAACGACTCATTTCTCCGACGAAACTGTGGAAATAAAAACATTTTGCCCAAACTGCATGCCGCGACATTGGGATAAAACCTGCGATACAACATGCACGAATTGATTTCACATTTAGAGTCTCAGATAATGTGCATTTTTACGATTTACTAGTTCCCATTTTTGAAATCATTTTGCCACTCGATTAGTTATTTCTTGTTATCTCAAATGTGCACGTTTTTCTTCGCTTAACATTGCTACAGTAAAATTGGATTTACGGAGAAAATCATTTGTATGTGTAAAAATTACAATTTTTCTTCAAAAAATTACTTTTAAAACGCAATTTTTATTCCGCATCAACATCGACAGTTTTCCAAACGTAAATTTTGTCCATACAAGCGCTGATTAAGCAATTTTGAGTTGGATGAGCGGACAAAGAATGTACAGGTCGATTTGTAACTGGATGAACTAAATTCGAAACCAATTTCCCTTCGACTAAATCCCAAATGTAAAGCTTCGAATCTTCAGATCCACTGACGATATGAGTATCGGACGAGAGGAGACAACTGTCGATTTTGTATTCTTGATTCTTGTGACCAGTAAAACTGAAAAATATAAAGCTTATGAGCAAATTCGTTTTTCAACAGTTCATTTTTTTACTCGGCAAGCAGTTCGCCGGTGTCTTTATCGAGAAGTCTAATTGTAGAATCAAGAGTCGATGCCAGCAAGCATTGTCCATCTTTCGTAAAACTGACGGAAGTGACAGATTCTGAGCAAAAAAAAGGATTTCAGGAAATAAATAAAAAGCAAAAAATGAAAACAAATTTACTGCCTAAGAAATCTAAATACATTTGACCTTGCCTCAAATCGTAACGCCTGATTCGACAGTCTGCCGATCCAGTCAAAATTTCGTGATCAGTAACACTGACAGTTGTAACGCTGTCAGTTGCTTCGTCTAAAATCTAAAAACATATCTTAGTGAAATTTTCGTCCTTTTTGCGTCGAATAATCTTCAAACTATGATCAAACTTGAATCGGATCGTTTCCTTTGCTTTTCATGTCCCAAGCTCGAACAGAACCGTCTAAGGAAGCAGAAAAGACGACGCTCGATTCTTCATTTATTGCCACTGAATTGATTGCAGCTGGAAAAAATGATTACAGAAATGTAATTGAACATTTTCGATAGTTTCAAATTTTTGTTCCGTACCGACGTGCCCTCTGAACTTTCTATTCACTTTTCCAGTTGCAACGTCCCAAACGAAAACCTGCTTATCTAAACCGGCGCTGACGATCAGGGCGTTATCGCCGGTGCCGCAAGCGTCCAACACTTCGTACCCGTGTCCGGTATACGTTTTCAATAAAAGCCCGGTATCGCCTCTGTGAGGGTTCCATAACTTAACAGTTTTGTCGCCGCCGCACGTTATGCAATAATTACCGTCAACTGTAAAAATAATGCACAAAACGTGCCTAACATTGCTTGTAACGAGTAACTTCTCAAAACATTGCTCATATGCAGTGATATAACCAAATATTTCTCATAAACGCTTGCAAAAATGCATTTATGGACAGACTACTTGAATTACCATTGAATCTAACAGCCCTCACTGCTCCCTGCTTGCACGGTATAGTTGCTGATAATATCGAAGGAATCGAACTCATTTTCTACAACAAAATGAAATTTTTTTCACGAAAAAACATCACGTTTCCAGAAAATGACGACGAAAGAACTAAAACAATGACACGAGAAATTTGTAAATTTAACAAAATACATAAAACATATTTCAAAAGTCACATTATAAGCGAAAATTTATTTTATATAAAACATCACAAATTTTAATTAATTAAGTTATCTAATAACATTAAAAAACTAATTATAATAATAATAAAGAAGAATGATTGAAGTATTTTCAGTCAATCCAGACGTTTTATTGAACGGGCGTCTCGCCCCTGGTGCCCCATTTATGTTTCAAATAAAGGATCGTTGAATTGTCCAACTGAGGTCCGATAAGCGGGTTCAATTGATGCAAAAAGGCCAAAAGCCAAAACAGCCAGCAGCAGCACGCGGTCAAGATGAGCATCGTTTGAATGATGCCTGAAACAATGAAAAATACGCTTAAAACCGTTACAAACTTTGCTTATACCGTGTTCAAGCGTAAAACAAAAAAAACTATAGGCGTGTTTCACAAAATCAAAATTACCTCTATTAGGACCTTTAGGAACCACCCACGGAAGACCGCCGCCGACGATGGCCCAAAATAGCGTAACAACGATTAAAGGAATTCCAATGCCGTTTTCCATCGTGTTTCTACTTTTAGCGTCGAAAAGCTGGAGTGAGTGACGGAATGAAACTCTTTTTGATCACGAAAACGCCGATTAAAGTAGACCAGGAGTTTGAAATTCCGCGTGACAGAATATCACACTTCCAGATAATTTTAAGACAGTAAGACTATTGCGATGTGCAGGTATGTGCAATGTATTTATAGCATTTTAAGTGTAAGGTGTCGACCTGGAAAGCAAGAATCTTAGTCTGCGCATACCAACTAAGTAAATTTTGCGAGAGACAATTATGCAAATTTTATCGTGTGTTTACGTGCGAGAGCGAAAAATACGAGAATTTTGCTAATTTTCGAGCTCTCAACCTCGACGAAACTTGAACTTTTTTCAAACGATACGGTTTACTTTTGAAATCATAAAGTAAACACGAAAACAAAGAGAAGCGAAACGTTTTTCTCCGCGCTGTTCCATTTTTTCGTCGAGTTGAAAAAAATGAGTAGCGGTAATAAAGATTTCGGAAACGCCGCCGGTGATAACGGGAAAACAGTTTCGTCGTCAAAATCAATGGCTCGTGTGCAATCAACGCAATTAACGAGTGAGAAATTTTGTTTTCATTGGTTATTTCCGGTCGTTTTTTCATTTTTTAAGTGTGAAATTGAAATTGGCACGTTTAGCAAAGTTTCAAAACGTGCTTCGATCGATTTTTAGATCAAGTTTTGCCTAGTCCGTCCAATCCCGTGGCAGGAGCGGCTGTGCCTTTGCAGCAGGGCGCCTGCGCGCAGCCGAGCAGTTCGAATAATCCCGAAGTTCTATCGGCGTTCGAATGTCCAGTTTGCATGGAATACATGCTTCCTCCCTATTTACAATGTCAGAGTGGTCACTTAGTCTGCGGATCGTGCAGACCGAAATTAGCCTGCTGCCCGACGTGTCGCGGTCCTGTTCGTAAGCTTTTCTATTCGAAAACGCGTTTCATAATGTTAGAACTCATAATTGCTCGTTTTTCAGCTAGCGTCCGAAACTTAGTGCTTGAAAAAATTGCCAACACGGTCAGTTTTCCATGTAAATATTCTTGTTACGGTTGTCCAACGACTATGCAGCATACGGAAAAAATGGATCACGAAGAAGCGTGCGAATTTAAGTAAGTTCAGTGCAAAAAAACTAATTTCTCGCCGGCTTTTTTGTTTTTCTACAGTTAAATACGAGTTTGTACATCGAAAAGTTTCAGGCCTTACTGTTGTCCTTGTCCGGGCGCGTCGTGCAAATGGCAAGGGAACTTAGACGCCGTCATGCCTCATCTCATGAAAGTTCACAAATCAATCACAACGTTGCAAGGTAAGTCATATTTTGTGTACAATGGTCAACTTTGCTCAAAACAGAAACACAAGCTGAGATGATGATTAAATCTAGATAGGGACAACTGAACTTCAGTGACGAGAAAACTAGATGCTGAACACAATTAATTTGTTTTTAACTACTAATAAAACGAACCAAAAATGTTCCTGAAAATTTCTTTCTTTTTTAGGAGAAGATATCGTTTTCTTAGCGACGGACGTTAATTTACCCGGAGCAGTTGATTGGGTTATGATGCAAAGTTGTTACGGCTTTCACTTTATGTTAGTTTTGGAAAAACAAGAAAAATGCGATGGCCATCAAATGTTCTACGCCGTTGTTCAATTGATTGGATCGAGAAAGCACGCGGAAATGTTTTCGTACAGGTACAGAATTCATTTCCTTATTGCAAAAACAATTTTTATCCGCTGTGTATTTGCAAGTAGTCAATTCTTGTTGGGAAAATGATGATCAAATCTAGATAGGGACAACAGAAAAATCGTGTTGAGAACCTAGATGCTGATAATAAAAAAAACAAACAGTTTTTTAGGTGAATTTTCGTTGAAACTGTTTTAATTATTTGTGAATTCTTTTTTAGACTCGAATTATCAACGCAGCGACGACGATTGTGTTGGGAGGCGACGCCGAGGAGTATTCACGAAGGAGTTTCGCAAGCAATTGCGCAAAGCGATTGTTTAGCCTTCGATACAAATACTGCCCAATTATTTGCTGAAAATGGAAATCTCGGAATAAACGTTACTATTTTAATGGCTTCCGTGTAAAAAAAAGAAAAGATAAAAACTGTTGTTTTTTTCATATTTCTCATAGTTGGGTGGAATTTACATTTTGTACAACCGTTTGGATTGTGGGACGTACTATTTTTTCTGTTTTTAAATGAGACTATAGTTTGTAATTACGAAAATGTTCGCGGTTCTTATTTTCGTCCACCGTTCTTGTTTCTTCATTTTTGCCCGTGATTTGTTTTCAAAATGTAATTTTATAATAAAATAAAAGTTGTACGCTGAAAGATATCCAAAACTAAAAAACTATTTCGCTAAGTTTTTTTTAGACGCGACTTCGAACGAAACTTGTACAAAACGTAAAACGCATTTAATGAGAAAAAATCTTGATAAACAAAAATTGTAAAAAAATTCTTGAAAATGAAGTGAAAGCGATCACGGACGAACGACATGAAATAACGGAATTTACATTTTAACGTATCACAATAACAAATCACGAAAATCTTGTCGACGATAAATTGTTTTAAAATAGGACATTTCTGAAGAGATTTCGAATGTAAAAGGGGTTCTACGAAGCACGAAAAATGGCATTAATTGATTTCATGTGCCATCGTTGCCCAATCCTTGCCACCATTGGCTAACGACTGATTTTACTGCTCCACCTTAAAAATTTTAGTTGTTAAAAGTTGAAATTAAGAAACGACACATATCATTTTACCGACAGCTTTTCCAGTTTGAGAAACGTATTTTCCAGTCGAAGACACAGCTTGATTTAATTTTCGACCTTGCTCTGAATTTTGCATGCTGCTAAAAAACAATAAACTTTCGCTTTGTGGCTTAATTGACGATTGTCGTAGTTACTTATTTAATCGAAGTTTCATGTCAGTCATGCTCAGTTGCCCTCGGAATGGATGCCTGAGAATCACAAAATGGGATTTGAGGCGGAAGACCATTTCACTTTTCCTTACCCTGGAACAGCATTTTCTGCGTTTGCGTGATGACCGCAGGCCCAAACTCTGTAGTTATGAGTCGTAGTCCACGTTCCAACAAAAGACTCGTTAAAATCATCTTGTTTGACCGAATCTGAAAACCACAGGACGATAAATAATAATTAAATCGACGTTTACGAGACAAGTTTACCATTCGATTTAGCTGTTGCAAGAAGCGATAGTAAATAAGCTCTAAATTGTAACCTTATCCACTCGTCTCCGCCTTCCCAAGCTGAAATCAAAGCAAAAAACTGAAACGACACTTTTCGACCGTTGTGAATTCGAAAAATGCAAAACCTATGTTATCTACGTAAACGTTTCCGGTCTGGCTGACGTTCTTAAGGATGTAATCCGTGAATCGTAAATCCGCAGTAGATAAGGAAAGGATTTTTCTCAACTCCGGATCTAAGATATCAATTTTCGGGCAATCGTCTTCAATCTATGAAATAAACGATAAGAAATATCGCTGGATTTCGCTCGATCCGGGCAAATTTCGCTTACTGTCACAATCACGTCGACTAAATCCTTCCTTTGTTTGTACAATGCGTTCGAAGCTCCGAAAACGTAGGATCGGATTTGATCCGATTTCAGCAGATCCAAGTATACCAAGGATAAATATGGATGACAGAGTGAACCCTGGAAAATGCGAATAAAGTGTCGTTTCCCAGCGTTAAACGTGTCGAAATTACTTTCGCGTAAATACTCAACGGAAATCCCCAATTGTCGACCGCCAATCGCACGGGGCTACCTCCGCCGGTCGTGTTTGATAAATTTTCCGGTAAAGCGTCCGTCGAGACGAATTCCTGCTCGTCGCCGGTAAGTTTGAAGTAATTAGTCGTATTGTGTTTTTTATTTAAAGCTTCTTCGATTTCTTTCAAAAGACTATCTTCGTCGTCGTTTATGTGATTCAATTTGGCGACGTCAACGCCGTTTTCGAGAAGTTTTTCGTTTGGCACAACGTTTGAATTTAAGGAAGTTTTTGGAACGTAAAAAGCCGACTCGACTAATCCGTGCTCGATCATTCCTGAAATCATCAAAAATGCCTTACTGCAGAACATTAAACATGTCAATTTTGGAAATGTTGTAAAAACTACGTGAAACCACCACTTTTGACACCTTTTAACTTCTTGAAACTATTATTTTCTTACTTGGAAATAGTGAAAGTAGAGCTAAAATATGATGACACAATTTATAGACGGGAAATCCATAAAGTAACACCTGAAACGAGTCAAATTAAGAATCACAAAAATAGTAACCCGAAAATTAACTATTTTTACCCGTTTTTCAAGTAATAATAATTTAAACAAAACTAAAACTCGATTATTGAAGTCGAGCACCAATTCGCGTACGGATAAACCTAGAAACCGAAGTCGACGGCAAATAATAAGGAAATTAGCTCTAAACGTGTCTTGATTTACTACTAACCAATTAGTCCTTGACTTTGAAGTATATTTTTGGTAATACTGCATTTTAAATTTTCGTACATTTCAGCCAATAATTCCACCTTATCGAAATCGCATTGATCGAAATACGCTTCGGTAATTAATTCTAATTTAGCTTTCAACAATCCGTACAAAGGTAGCGATGAGATGACGCAAACGCTTTTTTGAACTGTTGACCGAGTTACATCTTCGTGTTTGTTTTTAAGTTTCTGAGGTAAAAAATGAAAACGTAAATTAAAGTTTCATTTAAACGTCACAAATAAAGATTTGAAAATTGTTTTGTCATGGAACACTTTTTTGCAATTCAGGAATAAAATTTTACATAAAAGTTGTCTTTGATCAACTTACATCTGCCGCAATCTGCCTGTAACAGGAAACTCCGTAAACTGTACGATTTGGATTTTTATTGCATGGTAGATGAAAAAATACCGTGTCTAAAGTTGAAACAAGGAATGTTCGAAATCGTTCAAGAAAAATAAAAACCTGTACCTTTTTCATAGTTATGGGCTCCGTCTGGAAGTGCCAACGACGAAATATGTCGCCATTGAGGAGGTAAATTCTCATCGGTTATTCGAGTAATATTCGATATTAACGGTGGATAGCAATATTCGACCTATAAACGCCGGGAAAACAAAAAAACTGAAAGGAAATCGGCGTTTTATGATCTGATTTCGATTTCTATTACTTGACAGCCCTTTTTATGATGAAAACCAACAACGAAAACGTAACGGATTGGATTTTCGTTGTCGTCCATTTATTTACAGGAAATTTTGACAATTATTATTTTATTCCAGATGGAAATAAAATTTCATTGACAATGAACCTACAGTAAGCAAATAAACGTCCAAAATTATAATTGGAATTGATTAACTACAGTAAACAATAGAAAACAGAGATGGACCGGGATGAAATGAAATGCGGAGCAATAATTAGGCGGAAACGTTGGTTTTCAATGTCGAGAAGTAAACCATGATTTTTTTTCATTAAAGATTATCTTTTTCAACCGCTTAGAACACTTTTTAAACATGTTTTATTACCACGGATCGTACAAACATTACACCAAGAATAATAGAACTATCACAAAAAACGGTTTTTTAAACACATTATGCTTAATTTCGGAACTAAACTAGGTCGGAATGTAAAACATCTATAAAAACATTTCATTGGGAAGAAAGACGACTATTCCATTTATTTTGCCAAAGTGCGATTATCAAAGTGACAACGTAGCCGCCGGTGGCGATCCAACAATTGTAAGCGACCGAGCGATATTTTTGCGTAGCTTCTTGTGGATCGAAAGGATGATCGCTTTTAAAATGAACGCTTATATCTTCGAACAAACCGGCGCTTTCGATGTAGAAAAATATACCGAGAATGCCCTGAAAACCAAAAATAACGTGTAAATTTACGTATCAAGATCGTGAAAATCACGAATTAAATGGCGTTAAAAGTTAAAAGTTTAAACGAACCAAGAAAATTATTCCCCATGCGCTCAATACTAAGCAACAAATCGACAGTTTCGGGCCGCAAATCGGGCAAATTCTTGGAACGGCCATAATTTTTGAAATTATTCCGATCGAATTTAAAAAGAATTAAATCTTTTCGTTTTTCGAATCAGATCGAATTTCCAAACCACGCGGATTTTCGACCATGCGAGCGCGCGGCATGTAAACGAAAATGAACGTTTACATTCACATTCGAACTGTAATCGTGCTGGAAATTTTGTTAAAGGTGCACAAAAATGAAACGAACATTTCTTCGACTCTATAAGTAAAGATTAACCGATTAATGCACAGAAATTGTTCGATGTATAAAAACAATTTACTTCTTATAGTTATTATTAAATTAAGCCTATCAAACAAAGAGTATTGTATATATTATGTGGTTGGTTTTCTACTTCGTTTTGCTACTGCTGGGATTCCTTTAGCGATTCTTTGGTTACTGATAATTGACTTTCAAATAAAAGCTAACGATCTAATAACTGTTGATGTTATTTATGCGTAATTGTTAATTAACGCGCTAAACTTGTAATATTTTGTTTCTATTTTATTTTGCAATAGATGAAATATTGGCGCTACGGTTGGCCGAATAAATTTTTCGTAAAGAAGAAATGTAACATGAAAATCCAATGATCAATAGTTATTTAACGGCGAAACATTTTTGCGACGAGTTTGAATCACTAGCGAGCACGTTTTGTTTGCGAAAACGTTCAAATTCTAACACCAAAATTTTGTTATCTCCTTGTAGAATTGCCAGTTTACATCTTGTTTTACGACTATTAGAAAACTGTTTGCTTCCGTTTTCTACTCGTAAAAATAGAATTCAATCCCAAAATGAGTGCACAAATTAAATTAATTGACAAAACGGAAGAAGATGCGGAATTACAAAGGGCTTTAAGGGTTGCTGAAAGTGGTTCACCAATGAGGAGATTACAATTTCGGAAACTCGGCCCGGCAACAATTATAAAACTAAGCGGAGACCATTCGCAATTGTCCTATACAAGCAGAAATTCGTTGACATGCGTTCCGACAAAGTTTAAAAATGGTAAAAAAAACCGTTTCATAAATGTTCCTGAATCCATTTTTTGCATCAACCAATCAGAATTCGTTCTTAATGGCATCTGATTGGTCAGCATTGTCCGAAACTGTAATGAACGCAGTATGCACTGAATTGGACGAGATTTTTTGTTTGTTTTTTCCGCTTCAGTGAAAATATCGGAAATTCTCGAAGTTCGAGCAGGTTGGAGTACCGATAATTTTCAGCGGACAGCTGTGAAACCGAAATTTTCCGCAGCAGTTGAAGTATAGACACTTTTTCGAAGGACATTCTTCTAGATTAATGTTCCATTTATTAAGGAGAACTGCTGTTTCTCGATAGTTTATCGTCATCCACAAAATTTACGCAAATCCGTTGATTTCGTAACGGAATCGGCAGACGTTCAAAAGGCGTGGGTCACAGCCTTGATTCATTTATTGACTGATGTTAAAAAAGCTGCACTCCATTTTAACGAAGAAATGTAAGCAGAAAGTAGTTTTCAACTTGGATATTGAATTGACAACTATGAGACAAGTTTTGTATCGGTTTATACAAAACAGAGGCAGTTTATGAAAGCAAAGTGAACTCTAACCTGTTTCAAAAAGGAATGGTACAAGACGTATTTACTTACATCTCTTTTCAATTGATTTAAAATAACAATAGTGTGTTTGCGACGTTCGAAACCTGTTCAAATAAACTTGTAATCTTGACAATTTTACGAACTGTCACTATTTATTTTTCGATGCTGCATTGGGAGTTTCATGTATGACAATGAACAAATATGGAACATATTAATGTTGACTAGAAATCATAAAAAAGTTAACAAAACTGTTTCTCTTATAGTTGGCTCAAGGAAAATTTTCAAAACGCAGACGTTAACAATAATGGCTATTTATCGTTCAACGAAGTGTTCGAACTTCTCAAAAAATTAAATCTCGAAATTCATAAAGGTCAAGCAAAACAAATTTACCAAGTATAAATTGGTTTCACTCAATTTCTTACGTTTTCCTGCACGTTTTTTTTGTTTTCTTTCCTTAGAAAGCTGACTATAAAAAGCATCAAGATAAATCTCTCGAACAAGGATTGGAATTCGACGAGTTTTTAATGTTTTTCCGTTTTTTAACGAAACGAAAAGATCTTCTAAAAGTTCTTAGAGAGTAATGGCTTCCGCTACAATTTTCTTCCGTAATAAACACTTTTTTGCTGCTTTAGGAATTCGACTGGAAACGCAGTATTTTTTACACCCACGGATTTGAAAAATTTCATCGAAAACGTCCAAAAAGTGAGTAATTAAAAAAACGTTTCAATTTCCATATTTTAATGCATTTGTTCATACCGTTATTCATCTTTTCTCAGGAATCTAGTGTCTCACATGTTGAGTGCGAAAATCTTATCAAACATTTCGAACCAGCCGAAGTGAATCAAAAAGAGCGCATCATGAGCGTACAAGGTGAACAACTTTTTGTCGCGAAATTAGTTTTTGAAAACAAAAATTTTGTTTATTTTTCAAGGACTTCGAAATTTTCTTCTTTCGAACGAATGGGGTTCCATTTTCAATCAATCGCATTATAAAATAGTCCAAGCAATGAATCTTCCATTGCATAATTACTACATCAATTCTTCGCATAATACGTCAGTTTTAGTTTCATAAAAAACACTAGAAATAAAGTTATGTCTATGCCTGGTTAGATCATTTTCTCTGTAATTTTAGGTATCTAGCCGGTCATCAATTAGCAGGAAATGCAACCATCGAAGGTTACGTTAATGTCCTTCAAAAAGGGTTTCGTTTCTTAGAGTGTACGTTGAAAATTGTTTATTTCGAAGCATTATCGTTTGATTTTGAAAATGACATCTTTCAGTGGACATTTGGGACGGTGATCATGAACCGACTATCACGCACGGACACACTTTAGTGAATCCGATAAGATTTCGCGACGTTATTAAAACTGTCAACGATTTTGGATTCTCGATGTCCAGGTGAAACATATTTGGACAAATTATCAGCATTTATTTTGTTTGCAACTTGTTTTTTCCTGAAACGTTAGTTATCCATTGATTTTATCGCTCGAAAATCACTGTAATTCGAAACAGCAATCAGTTATGGCGACAATTTTGAAAGACATCCTCGGAAATAAACTGTACGTGCCTCCACCCGATTGCACAGAGTTTCCATCACCAGAAACTTTGATGAACAAAGTTGTACTAAAAGTAAACAATTTTAATTCTTTTTTTGTATGCAAACAGCTTGAACCAAGAACTAAAATATTACTTTTATTTTTTAGGGTAAAGTTGCAAAATATGTTCAACCAACCGCCGTAATAATCGACTCTCCCCGAAGCGAAGAAGATCTCACCGACGACGACGAAGATAAGGATGTCGATGCAAAAATTGTCGAAGCTGTTACTAAACCAGTGGTAAGCTTTTGATTAAACGGGACTTTTTATTGAAACAAGTTTTGTTTCATTTTCTTGCAGCCTAAAGTTCCTTTGGGACACGAAATGTCGCATATTACGGCTTTACCCTCTTGCAAGTTACTTAGCTTAACAAGCGATTTAACTGAACGTAAGAATCATTGTTTTTTTTAACCAATGCTGTGAAAGTCGAACTTTTAGTTTTGCCAAATCATTTCATGGAAATGTTGCTGTTTTGCAGATCCGTATAACGGAATGGTCTCGATAGAGGAAAAAAAGATGAATAAACACGTTAAAAACTCGTACTCTGATCTTGTTCGCTATTCGAGCCGTCATTTCGTGAAAGTATATCCCCGTGGTATGAGGACACAGTCCTCGAACTATGACCCTGTGCCTTTTTGGACGAGTGGTGCCCAATGCAGTACCTATTGTTACTTTTCCAGACTTATTTTTTGTTTCATGGAAACATTTCCGTTACTTTTTCAGTTTCATTAAACGCCCAAACGTTAGACGAAGCTTACGATTTGAATCAAGGACTATTCAGCATGAACGGTCACTGTGGATACATTTTAAAGCCCGATTTGCTCAGAAGCGGTTCAAAAATTGAATTAACATTTGTGTTCCAAAAGTATAACAGTTTTGTTTATTATTAGGAAGGTTAAATGTGCAAGAACTTAGCAAACAGGCGCACCGTCTGACGATTCATATTACTGTACGAAATTAACACGTTTCTCAAATTTGGGCAAAACGTAAATTTCTCTGTTTAATTTTGATTAACCTTTTAAGATAATCAGTGCTCAATTTTTACCCAAACCAACTACAACTCTGGCTGCATCCGACGTCATTGATCCTTTCGTTACTGTAGAAATATTTGGATTTCCATTTGATCATCAAAAGCGAATTACGAAGACGATTTCGAACAATGGTTCGTAACTCAAATTCGTGAATCAATTGTTCGTCCAAATTCTTACTGTTTTTTGAAGGTTTCAATCCAAATTGGGAAGAAAAATTCGACATTAAAATTAAATATCCAGAATTTGCTTTGATAAGATTTTTGGTGAAAGATTACGACACGTTCTCATCGAACGATTTCATCGGTGAATTCAGCATGCACGTTGAAAGTTTGAAAGAAGGTAAAATTTTTTGTTTTATTTTTTTGTAAACAGAAATTGACCTCAATTGGCTTTTGTGAAACAGGTTTTGGGTTATAATGATTGCCCTTTTGCTTGTTAAGGTTACAGACATATACCTTTAAATACTGGATACGCTCACCTTCCTGATCCAAGTTCTCGACTCTTCGTCAAAATCGAATTAGAACGACACGATGACCCAAAAGTTTTAAAAAATGAAAAATAAGGGACTTTTCTTCGAAACAATAATTTTCAGTTCTGTGTTCTTATAAAATGCTCTTTCTAACAAGTATTGACCTCGATTATTACCGTAGGATCTTCGAAAGCAAACAATATTTGTATTCATTTTTCACTTTTTATAGCGATTCGTTTTTTTCGCAGCCCTTTATGTGATAAATAGGCTTTTTCAAGAACCGAACAAATTGTATTTTTATCTTTGTTATGAAATTTGAAATAGTAAAAATTTTAGGAACTGGTTGAGTGGTTTTAGGAACGAGTTCAAACAAAAATGAATTCGATTTTAAAACTCCTTTTTACAATTCTAAAACAATCATCACAAAAAATATAATTTTACAAATTTGTTAGCTATAAATTTAATCTTTCAATTTTAGCACTATTAATTTAATTGATGCACAAAGTCTTCAATCCTTATCTCATTAACTGTGGGAATGTGAAAATTTGCGCGGGAGAACAGCGCACCGTGAGTTTTTAACTTTGTCTCGTTCCCATCAAGATTTTTTGCTTTCTTTTGCACAAAACGTTCCGAAAAATGTCTGAAAAAGGTAAAACCGTTTTCGAACACTTCGCTTCTCATTTTAGCGCATTTTTATTATTTTTTATTTCGAAAGTTCCGAAAAACGAAATTGACGTGAAGGACGTTTACAGATCGCTCGATTCGGCCGCCGCCGAGGAAATTCAATTTCAGAAGCAAGTTCAAAAATTGGTAAGATAGTTGTTTGCGAAAATATGTTTTAAAAAAATACAAATGTACGTTTAAAAAATAAGTAAATTAGAAATGGAAATTTTAATGCAGAGAAAGAATTTGGGAAATATGCAAATTCACGTCGGTAATCAACGATCTACCACGAATGCCCTCGAAATGAGAAACGAAAGAATGCGAGATTTGTTGGATACGGCGCACGGTCAACATTTATTATTGAAAATGTTAAAATTGAAATATTCACATTTTTGAAATTTTAAACATCGTTTGGTGTTTTTCGTTTTCTAGGGTCGATGAAAACGAAAATTATTGCGAAAAGTTGCAAGTTTTGCACGAACATGTGGAGAAAAACATCGATCTCGGTAAATTTATTAACGTTAATAGCATTGTTTTTCGCTGTTTTATATTCATAATTTGCTTATCAGGTGAAAAATATGAAAAGGTTCGAATTCAACTACAAAACATGTTAGCTACGAAATTGAAACGCGTCGAAGACGCATACGAGCAAGTGCTGAACTCGAAAAAGGCTTTAAACGATGAATTTAAAGGCGAAAGCAAGTTTTAAACACGGCAAAAACTATTTATTAAATGTTTCATTGTGTGTTTTCGTTTTTAGTCGAAACGTTGCAAGAAGACCTCGAAGATGCGAAAAAACTTCTGGCTAGTGATGTTGATGAACATGATAAACGAGTAAATATTTGATGCATTACATTTTAATTAAGTTTCAAACAATCGCTGGTCAACTGAAGAGAAATATGAACTGTTCCATGCTTTTTCGTTGATAATTGTTTCATTTTTTAGTTGAGAGAGGAAGAAAATAGCTTGAAAGCTGCTGAAGAAGAGTTAAAAACTGTCATCGAAGAAAACGCGCTAACTCGCGGACGAATCGGCAAAAGACAACTTGAACACGGTTTTTTTTTGCTTAAGCCGTTCATACGAGTTGATTTTGCATTTCTAATCTTTTTTTAAGACGAATGCGGTGAACGTTTGATAGAGAAAAATAAAAATAAATCGCAGTTGAACGCTGAAAAAGACGAAAAGTCGACCGTTTACGGAAACAATCTGGTACATTTTTAAAATCAACTTTACTTCATTTTACTGATAAAAAACAATATTTTTTGTTTTAACTTTGACAGTTTTTGTAATTGGTTTTCAAGGAACTTTCGGAAAAAACGGATTCGAAATTGTCGGATTTCAAAGAAAAGTTGAAAACGTTGAAGATAGACGATAGTGAAAAACGATCTGAATTTCACTTGCAGTTTAAAGAGAAGAAACAATGCCGCGACGAAAAGCAAATCGAATTGAAACAACTTTATCAAACGTTGAAAATGAAAACTGAAAAGTACTTTATTGCGGCGACAATTTTTCTGATCGATTGGCTCTACCGAAAAATATTTGGCTTTATAAATATTTGCTTGTTTTCAGATTGGCCGAACTAAAAATTCGCATGGAAAAGATTAATTCCGCTTGCGACGAAAAGGAAAATGAAGTAAAAGGTGAAAAGTTGGAAGAAGAGGAATTTTCTTTTCTTTTCGTTTAAACATTGGAACACGAAATTTTTGTCAGACATGAAAAGGAATTTGGACACCGCACAGTTGGAACGAGATCAGTTGCATTCGAAAATTAGAACCTTGTTATATTCGTTGAACGTCGACAATCGAATGAATGAAGTTGAATCAACTTTGCCTCCTTCTATAATTATCGTCAACGATATCAGCCCCGAAATTGAAGTACTCTTAACAACAATTTCTTACGAAAATTTTTAGTAAAGTCCTTCTACCATTTAAGGAAATTTACATGGACACTGACGGCGAGAGGTACGAAGTTAGCATCGATTAAAAAGTTAAATATTGATGCGATTTTGTTTCTGTATTGAGTCGCTTTGATTATTTTCGCTTTTGTTTTGTTTATTTTGATTTACCGGTTGATTATCGTCAAAAAGTAGTTGTTTGGAGGCTTTTATTGTTTCATTAAAGGTAAAAATGAAATGAATTAGTTCAATATAAAAATAAAAAGTCCGTCATATTAAAGACCAAAAACTATGTGCATCGTCGCACGATCGTAAACAGCAGCTGGGAACTGAAGTTTGACGATTTTCGTGATTATCTAGACGAATTTGTCGGCGATTTTCATTTTCGACTGGTCGTCGTAATGCGAAACATAAGCGGCAACGAATGCGGAAATCGTAGTTTAGCGTCAAGCACCATTCGTTCGGACAATGCCAAAGGTAACCAAGCGCTGAAAAATCTGTCTGAGCTAGCGATTCGAAATGACTTTCTTGGTTCAATTCTTGATCTGTATCGTGCCTAAATATGAAACCATGAAAACAAAATTGACAATAGCTTTTGAGCAATATAACTGACATCTCTTGTTCAATAATCGATTCGGCTGATTCTAAATTGTCTGATTCGGAGTGTGCTTCGTTTGTTCTTCGATCGTCGTTTAGTAATGTTGATTCTGCGTTTGAATTTCGTTCAAAGTTGTTTCGATTTTCGTTGACAATAAGGTCGTTTCGTTGTTTGATTAGAAGAATATTAAGCGCGAAATTAGTCGGTAAAAGTTGAATTCGGCCTTGGAAGAGTAAAGTTTTGTTTCGGCAAGTCGGACAATGAATCTGAACGAATCTGCCTCTGACGACGCCTGTGACGCTGATTAAATCGCTGATGCACGTTTCACAAAAACTATGGCCGCATTTCAAAACTTTGACCGGTGGTGTTAACAATTGCATACAAATAACGCAATCGGTCATGATGATTTCTGGGAAAATTGCAGCGTTATAAAAAACGAACTAGTAAAAAAAACTGACCGCCTTGGACGACTTCTATTTTGCAGAATGATTTCCCAATTTACAACATAATAAACAAAATGTGACGCGTCTGATGCAGCGAAAACTCCTTTTAGCATTACAGTAAGTTGAAAACTTCTATGTTTACGGCAACGAAACAAAAATTTACAAAACAAACTGCAAAAAAAGCAACAATAGCATCAGAATTAAATTCTGTTTCATTTATTTTGCATGTTTTGTCTTTTTATTGTGTTGTTGTGAGAAGCTTTTCAAATTTAAAGTCTCTTTTGGATCTTATTCTGTTTACATTGATCAATGTATGCTTTGTTAAAACTTAACGAAGCAAGTGACATTTTTAATCGTATTAGGAGGAAGGAACTAACTTGTGTTCTATAGAACGATAAAAGTACAAAAACTATTTTTACTCCCGTAATCCATTTTCGTTAACAAATACAATTAAAACAAATTATCATCATCGAAATCAACCACAACAAAATAAAAAAAGGAAACATCATTTTTATGGCAATGTGTTAAAACCAGTCACCTCGATGAGGTAAAACAAAACAAATATTGCTTGCTGTTCAATCATTATTGCCAAGGCAAACGAGGTTTCACGTAAATGTCGAAAATGTTGTCAATGTAATTGACAAACTGTTTCACTTGATCTGATTTGTTTTGCAAATATAAATACAAAAACAAATAAACGAGGACTAAAGTTAGCAAAAATGCGAAAATAATTATGAACCCATAACTGGCTGCTTTAGACCTTTTTGTTATCGCGCCTTCGCGACGTTTGTTTTTACGAAATTCTTGTTTCGCCTTTTTGCTTTCCAAACGTCCAATTTGTTTCCTGTACTGGTCGACAGGAGGTTGATGTTGAGAGTTGCCTTTGGAAATCGCGCCGGACATTGCATCTTTTCGCGCCATTTTTCGTTAAGCAATAAGTGAAACAAATAACCTGTCTGCTGATAAAGGTTATGAGGACACAGATGAATCACCAAAAAAATTAAATATTAAAAAACAAATTGCGTTTGAATTCTGTGGCACAAATATGATGAAATTATTTAAAATTTTATTCAAAATCACTTCCTAATTATTTCGCAATCTGAACCATATTCTGGCTCGTTAGAATCTCTTAATGGCAGCGATAACATAGGTTTTTCATCGAAAAAGTGCATCGAAGTATCATTGAATGCGTCCGAAGCAAAACTAAATTCTTCCAAAACTGTTTCACAACAAAATGTCGCCGTTTCAAAAATGTATCGATAAATTTCAAATTCTTTCTTGAAAACCACATTTTCTTTCAATTTACGGAACGAATTTCCAATTACAATGAGTTTTCTTAGCTGTTCGCAATTCCAATTGGCATATAGCAAATTGTTATATAAAGCAGTGCCACAATGAGGCATATAAAAGATTGTTTCAGTTGAAACCGATTTCAGTCCCATGACGTTGCTATCCAGCACACTAAAGTTGTTTTCCTTTAGCCAACGTATCTCGGATTTAGTAAACACGGGATCGTAAATTTCCAGCGAACCAACCAATCCAATTTTCTTTAACATTTCTACGAGAATTCTCAAGAAAGCCAATTGATACTTGGAGCGATAACATTTGCTAAAATTTCCCAATCCGTAACAAACTATGTCAGTTCTTTTACCATTCAAACGTGAAACGAGGAACTTTTTCAAATCGTTACAAAAATTGATGCGATTTAATTGGTCGATATTTGAATTTATTTCAAAATCGATTGCTTCAGCAGACGATGGCTCATGATTTATAACTGATGCTGGTTTATCCAAAATTATTCGCCTTTTTGCACATCGTTTGTGCTTTTTGGTAACCAAAATAAAATCGTTATTTGCATTCATTTACTGCATAACTATCAAAAAACGAAAATCTAAAATTAGAAACGTGTAAAAAGCCAAAAACAGCACCAAATCTTTTCAGAAGTTGAGCAAATAAAGAAAAATAATCATTGAACATGAAAATGTTTTTATTGGCAGAGTAAAACGAAAAATATCCCTAATTTCAAAGCAAACCGTCAACAACAAAAATACTTCAACGTTCATCGATTAAAACTATTGATTTCATAGGGAAAGTGTCTACTTCGACTAATAAATACCGAAAATTGTAATTACCGAATTCGTCCTGCAATCGAAAAAACGTTTACGATGCAAAAATTGAATTCATGAAAACGTCTTTACTTCTTTGACTTCTAATTTAACCGTTCCTTTTGCTTGCGGTCCTTGGACGTAAAAATGGACTCGCATATAATTTACGCCGTCTTTTATGTATTCTACGTGACTTAAAAACAAGAAAACGACGATAAACGTTTAAAATTATAAAAGAACAATGCACATTTTCGTTACCTAACGTCTCGCCGTCTTCCTCGACGCGTTTCTTCTCCATACCCTTTAATCGGCGTACCTAATACATCTTCAACCTAAAAGAACTAAACGAATTAGTGTCAATAAAATCATTGAAACGCGTAAAAATGGCAAACGAACCCGTGGATCAGCTACGACTAAATTTAAGGCCCGACCGTAAATCACTGTAGGGCTCTTCTTTGAAAATAAATCACGAAAAACGTAAAATAACAAAGCTATGGCGACGGCCACAGCACCTGCGAAAGCCGACATATAATAAACGTCTTTTACTCCTTCCTTAACTAAAATCAAAAAGAAACTAATAAAACAAAGAGGGGAATCGAAATTTCGTGTTCAAAATGTTCCAAAACAACCACTAAAGTAGCAACTTAAATTATGTTTCAATTAAATGAAACTTTAGTGAAATTTTTAGCTTAACTTTCTCCGCCGTTGTCGTCGGTTCGGGCACACGATATTTATCTAGCATAATTTGATTAATAACGCTATCGTCGTCGATTCTTTTAATTTGATTTTTCGGTTTTTTTTCAACAGATTTATCTTTCGTCGAATCGCTTTTTCGCGGCGTTTTTTCGTCGGTTGCAAAACATCGCGCGAAAATCGTCGTCGGAGAACGCGAAAATGGTTCTCTGAATAACAATCGTCGACGAATATCGGTTTGATTCGAGCCGATATACGTTCCTAACGAAAAGTTTTGCATTAAATTCGTCGTTGCAATTTCGCCAGTTTCTTTCACGACGTTCGGCTTCGTTTTATAGCCGCATTTCAACGTATTTAGGCAAAATTTAGCCGATACATTGCAAAATCTACCGTTTATAGGTATCATAACTGAAAACTGCACCTTGAAAGGTCGGCAAGGTCAACAAATTGTTTTAAAAGTAAAGAAAGTTGTTCGAAATAGTATCTTAGTAAATAATATCTAACACGAGATTAAATCCGAATATTAACGCTCTGAACCGATAATTCTCTGTTCTGAACTTGCGACCTCCTTGGCTCGACCGAAAAAGTGCTCTTTAAATCAAGCAAAAGGGCTCAAATAAATATCAAGATAAATTTAATGCGTTTGGACGTGAAATCGCGAACTTAATACACTTGTATAATTCACGCTAATTATCAGCGAAAAATCGCAAGAAACATTTTTTGGCTAGTTTCCCTCAACGATACCATGTGTCGCATTAGACCATGCTAAGAAAGAGTTGAGAAATATTCAATTATTCAACTTTTAGAAATTGAAATTATGACGAAATCCACAAAGTAGCGGGGAAAATCGGTATGAGGTCGAATAAAATGTTCGCGATTATGCTTTCCGAGTACTCGCAAGTCAATTTTCCTGCGGTTTTACACTTTCAAGGCTTATGAATGAGTTTTTATAGAAAACTTTCTCATTTTCATTCCATCCAGCTAATTTTCTAAAACAGATAAAAATGGTTCTTAATATTTTGTATTTATTGAATTCTCTCGTATTTTAATTGAATCGATCGATTTTTATTTATAATCGTTTCAATTTTCTCAAATTTGTCGACCACTTTACAAACCATTTACATATCATTTTCGTCCATATTTGTGCCTTGGTTGGCATTTAAAAGCAACCGATTTATTATCCTATTTTATTTTGGCTCAATAATGAAATTTATATGCACATTTTACGTTCTTACAATACATTTTGTCACGTCGAATAACGAAGACTTGCCAACAACCGAAACGACAAAGCCAATGTCTGGCGAAATGTCATGCGTGCAAAAAGTAATTCCAAAACTTTTTCATTTGTTTTCTTTTTTGTTCAATAGTTTTTCTTTTTTTATTATTTCAGAATCCACGCGTCGTTCACGCTGAAGGGCAAGAATTTTGCATGGGCTCTCCGTGGTGCATAAAAGAGGACAAAAATGAAATCGAAGCCTTTCATCAAGGTTGCGACGATAATAACGATTGCGATGCAGCGGTTTGCAAATTGAAGTGGGAATACAATCAGCTCCAAGATTCATACGACGCTGTAACTTATTGTTGTTGCAACGACAGGGACAATTGTAATGGTAGAGATCGCTTGCAAATATCGCCGCAAATACTAATAATTTTCGCCGTATTAAATGTTTATGTGATATTATTGTTTTAATTCAATGTGACACTTTTACCTAATTGTATAGTAAATTCATTGTACACTTTGTGTTTGAAATAATTCTGAATTAGATCTGATTTTATTGATAAAAGGAGTCGATTTCTACTTGTTCCTTGTTCCATTGCATCGCAAATTTACAATTGTTCACTTAAAATTTTACGGTTATAACTTAGAACAAAAAAGTAAATTATTTTATCGCAATCAACCCAATGCTTCCACACTCAAAAGTAATACGCGCAAGAAAGGCACAACTAAACAAAACGGAGCTCATGAAGATTAATAGTACAAAATTAAGTCATAATTTAGTTTCATTTTAACTGCTCGTCGTCGTAATTTTCAGAATTGTTCAATGTTAGAGGCAAGTCGAATGAAGCTTGGAACTATACGATTTTCCTGACGTTCTAGTCGTAGAAATTGCTGCAGCGTTTACTTTATACGTCAAAAATACGAGTAGCATGTTAACGAGAATCATACTTATAGAATAGAAATGCTAACGCAAATTTTAAGCTTTCGTTGATCGGCAACTTCGACAGGCTGGCGAACTCGCTCGTGCATTTTAGACGGCTTTATTATCGTAACTTTATTCGCCTTGGCTTCCGGTTTTGATTTCAACTGATTTTCTTCGGGTTCGGCTGTAGGCTGATTAGTCTTTGTGAATTAAGTCTTGGTCAACGTTTCCGACTGTGCTCCCAACGATGAGCTATCAGTAATTGAAACGTCTTCCGTAAAACCATCTTCTTTGCTGGCGATTTTTGCAGCTGATGTCGGATTCTTTGTTGTCATTCTTTATTTTACTTGCAATTAATGAACGAGAAAAAAATTGAATGATTCTTTAAGAAGTATCGACCGAACAATGCAAAAATTATCGGACCAAATGAAAAACTGACTGCTGTAAAGCGTGCATAATAATAATTTCCAATAACTTTGAAAAATATCGTGCCGATAAATGAAAAAAGACACGATTTTTCCTTGAAAACACTTAAATTTAGTTCTGTTTAGTTTTCACTGTTACTTTTTATTCTGCAAACAAGGCGACAAATGTGAAACACAAAAAAAATGCGCAATAAGTATAATTTGGGATAGTAATTAGCATCGGTTTAATTTTCATTATTTTCTTCAGCGTTAAGTTTCGTTGAAGCTGGTCGATGTAGATGTAGTTTGAGTTGATGTTGTTGTCGCTGTAGTTGATTTAGTTGTACTTGAAACTTTCGTGGATTTAGGCGTGGACGACGTTTTTGACTTTTCAGTATACGGAATTGGACTTCCGACGTCAACTTTTTGCGATAACAAAACGAGCAAAATAGTAATTAATATTACAGCGACGACGATCATCGAAATGCTGACGATAGCCATAAATTTACGCTGACAAGCGATTTCGTCCGGAAACATGTTTCGTAGATTCGATTGAATTTTTTCTTCGTCTTCTTTTGCAATCGATTTCGAAGGTGGCGGCTGTTCGACTTGACTCTCTACTTTGGATTTAGCCGTCGATTGCGGAGCTTCCGACGCCAAACTTTTCATCGAAACGTTTTCGCGAAATGAAGTTTTATCTTTTCTTACCGATTTTTGTTTCGGGGCCGGATTATTTGACGACATTCTTGTCGATTAACTTGCGAAAAACTCGAAATGCGAACTGAAGAATGGAAATTTTGCGAAAAAACGAAACGCGGACGGACGGACGAAGCGAAATTATGAACGCGACCTGACTTCAACAGAACTAATGATCATAACGAATAAAAGCTAACGGACTGTAAAGTGTTGAATATGGTTTATTGAAAACTATCAACCAAATAGTTCGGTTCTAAAAATAAACGGTAAAATTCTACTACCTATGGTCCGAAATAATAGTAGCAAACGTTCCTGTTAAAAAAGGAACGTTTGCTACTATTATTTCGGACCAGAGGTAGTAAAATAAGTTATTAAATTCGTAATTGAAAAAGTGGGGGACTTCAAGCAGGTAAAAAAATTGAGTATAAGCGAATTGATTAATTTGATTTTGTTTTTCAGATAAGTATTATATGCTGTTGTGCTGATGTGGCTGTAGGTGGAAATTTGCGCAACATCAAGAAGCTAGGTAAAAAGATTGTTAGTACAAAGTTATTTGATTAATTTGATTTTGTCTATTAGATAAGCATTATCTGCTGCTGAGCTGATGTGGCTGTTGGTGAAAATTTGAGGAACATCAAGAAGCTAGATAAAAAGATTGCTTGGGCAAATATGTTAAGTGATGTGATTAATTTGATTTTGTCTTTCAGTGAACGTTCATAATTTTAAATTGCCGCGAATTTTGTAGTAGTATAATATGTTCAATTTTGCTTATTGCAAAAACACCCATTTATTTTTGTTTTCTGGAAAATTTTGTAATTATAAAATTAAAAATGTTTAATTGAAAACTGATATTTTCTATTTAATTTTAACTTCCTTAATTGTTCTGGTTAAAAATCCGGCGTAATTTTGTCAATAACGTGCGAATGCGAAAACCGACTCGAAAAGCGGCGTACATCTAAGTCTCTATTTTGTATTTCACAAGCAGACTTTTTGTTCCACGATTTCGCGAAACATATTTCTTCCCGTTTCTCTAGTTTCTTGGTATTTTTACGCGTGTTTTGTTTTTACGATCGTTTAGTAAATTGTTCTGTCACCCGCCGCTGTCAAATTGGTTTAAAAATTTGCTCTCCCAAGGCTGACATCTTCATATAGAATATTTTCGTGAACTAGTACGCCTAAATAAAAATATTGCGGGCCGTTTTTCATTTTTTGCCCCTAGGCGAAACCTAAGGTTAACGACCCGCGTTTTGTTTACGAAAACCTTTTTTACTAGTTTTTGTTTTTCTTCGTCGCCTATTTTCGTCGACCCGATCGACGAAACCGTTATGTTTCGATTTTCATTCGATTAATCAAAGAAAGTGTGCGATTTTTTGCGCTGTTCGTTTATGTTTCTCGAAAATCTTATCTAAAAACGGAAGCGCAAGATTTTTTTCGTCGTCATCGACACGGTCCAGTTATCGTATTCGAATCCTTGCGATCCGATGAACAAAAAATGAGGTAAGTTTCATTTTCGAACGTCATTAGCGAGTTTTTCGCGATTGTACAGGTCAAAATAGAATCGTAGAATCGGAACCATTCTAGTTTTCAAACAGTGACAGAAATCCGCAAGAAAAATAAAATTTCATTGGTCAATTTTCCTGCAGTGCGTTGTTTCAAGTATTGTTCTCCTCTTCAAAGCTCACGAACACTTTCCAGGTCCTCTTCCCATTGATGAATCGTCCATCTATTCATCGGAACGGCGATCGCTCCTTTTTTCAACAGATGCAAAAACTTCATTCGCTCGAATGATGAGGAGTGGAGTAAAAACGGGCTGAGTTTTCTTCGCCGTCGGTGCGGCGGCGTTGGTTCGGCTGCGTAGAAAAGAAACTCGACGGCGACGAGCCAACCTTGTTGTGTCGTTACATCCTTGAATATACTAAATGGCCGAAACGAGTGACGAGTTTCTTCTTCTCGCATGTAAAGTTTTTTCCTCGTGCGAAATATGAAAACGTCCTCGTCCATCGCCGCCGGGATCCGAAATGTGGGCGGTCGACGACCGATAATACAATTTTGAGGATCATTTTTACGTTCGGTTTCAAAGTTTTCTCGACAGAAATCCGAAACTATTCTTCGTTTGAGTCATACGAACTAAGCTGAGTAATTTTTAAATAACAAAAAAATACTTTATTCATCTGTTCTCCGAATGACGAAACGCGACTTTTCGTTCGATTTGTCTTTCGGTCGGTCTTGTTGCGTGGAAAACAAAAATTTGCATTCGTCAGAAACGATTCTCCGTCTGTCCTTTTCTGCTTGTAGTTGAATAAATATTTGACGACATTTTTGTTTTGTTACCTTTCCTTTTCAATCGTTTCGGTCCGTTTCGTGTTCGCGTCACGGTTATCCGACGGCAGATGGTTTGTATGTAAAGCAATGAATCCTTGTTACTTTTCTTTCCGAAAATTTTGCATGATTTTCGTCGTCGTACGAAATCGAGGTGTATACGTTTGTTCGTTCGTTTGTTTTTCCCCCGTTAAGATTGATGAAAACTAAATTTCTGCTCTCCAAACTTCATGATAGCGGAACTTTCCTCATCCGTTACGTTTGAGCGATCGAACGTCGAAACAGTAAGGTATGTCGTATCTTTCGTTATCATTAGTCGTGAAACTCGGTCGGGGCTTCTAAGGAAACTTTACAGGACATTCTTTGCGTACCGTGCATCGTGTTTGTGATGTTTTTAATTAACAAGATCTTCAGGCGTTTTTCGCTCTTTACGATAATAGAGTAATCGTCTTTCGTGTTCGTCGTCGTCGTATTTCGGAAAAGAGACTAGTTTAGAAGAAAAAAGTGACGAACATCGTTGTCGACCGTCGCGTTGCTGGTCATTTTTGCGTTACCCCTAAAACTCTCCACTGTTCGCGTCGTTCGATAACAACCGTCGGTCAATTGACCTGGGTCGTCGTCGTACTTATTGTTAATGTTTGATTTTTAGTTTCGTCGTCTTATAACGTTGCCGAGGACGTTGTCGTACGATCGTCGGAATCGAATTTTGTAACAACTGTAAATATACGACGTACGCGCCGACCAGACCGACCGATCGACTGTATTGCCTATTCGCCGTCGTCCGACGCCGTTTTCGTGTTCCCGATCCGAAAATAGAACAACTTTTTTCGTAACTACTACTTTTTACGGCGTTAACAATGATTGGAATTAATTTCGACGCCGAATTGGTAAAAAGTTTAACGAAAAATACCATCGAACGAAGTCAAGAGGTTAGAGTTATTATTTTCTTTTAACGACCGTCGATTATCGTCGTGCGGCGCTTTTACTTTTTTTCAAAGGAAAAAAACAAATTTTCGTTCTCGCCGCATTGTTTCATAAAGTTTTTGCGAAACATTACGGTACTGATAATGAATTTTGTAAAACTATCGTTTCGTATTTTTATCAGGATATTCACGTTATCTATTCGTTTATACGTCAATTGGATTCATTTTCGAGACTCGCCGATCAACCGCTGAGAGCCATTTGTCGCAACGCACGTTACGAACGTCATCGAACGAATGAAATTTTATTCAGGTCAGTAGGAGTTTCAGCTCGTTGAGAGCCAAAAACAATATATAGCAACTGAGAGTGAAGAGTATAACAGAATTTTTAATACGTTAATTAAAAATTTTTCTCCGTTGTTCGCGCGAGGCGCGCGCTCGTTTTTTGCTTCTCGAACCCCGTCTCGCGTAAAATGTCAAATCAAACATTCGCCAAGAGTCTTAGTTTTATATCTTCGTCATCCATCGGGAGGGGGGGGGGATAGAAATCAGCGAAAGGTTTCGTCGATGAGCGCTCGTTTTTTTCAATAAGTTCCCTTTCCCCACCAGTAATTGGAGCAAAATTCGCGAGTGATGCGAATAATATCACTGTCCGTTATGGTTATCGGGCGCAGACTTGGACGACAGATATCTGACTATTGTTGATACAGCTATAGTTCACTCGCGGCTATAATCTGAATTTTTTTCTGTTTGCCGTTCGTACCTCGTTTCGATAGTATTCCGATCGTGGATGAAACAAAAAACATGTTTTGTTTTGTGTTGAATGTCTTGTTTTGTTTGATTTAAACGTTACGGACGACGAACGATGGTGACAGGCTGTGTGTAAATTTTTTGAACATTGATCGTTCCCTCTCTTTCTTTCCTTTCCTCTGGTTAGCGCCGACTGGCAAATAGAATTTTCACCCGATTTTCATTCACTCAACGCCGCCGCCTCTGAAGTAAAATTGCTGGGAAAAAGAATGGGAAAGTTGGTTGTTTTTTGTTTCATCGCTGATCATCGGCGGCGATGTAATCATTTTTTTACCTCGTGCGAACCAACCAATCCCTTAACCTTATCCTCGTAGATTACGTTTACTTTTTCGACACGATTCGTTTTGTCATGCGCCTCAACTCGTTTCGTTTTTTGACTCGATTTGTTTCTTTTTTTGACGCGAATTTTGTTTTTTCTTTCTTTGACGATTGATTGATCGATCTAAATCGTATTTCGTTTTTTGTTCTTTCAGGAAGAATCAGATTAGCACTTGTTGGTACGTATTGCTGAACGGATCGGTGTTCATCGACGGTCATATGTATCTACCTCGTGATAAGTAAGTTGATGTCGATGCTAATTGTATTTTGTAGAAAACATTCCTTTCATAGAAATAGAAGAAAAAAATGAATTTCCACGTGAAGCGTGGCTGGTTATTATTCGTTTCAGTTTTTTTCATTATGCGCATTTTTCCATCATTATTCGCCGTCGTTTTTTTTCTCTTTTCCTGGATATCTTTTTAAATCATCAGCGTATGCGAATGAGTGTTTTCCGCTCATCACGGCGTATGCGTATTGAGTCGAGTTTTGTGAAATATCGGTCGGCATTAACGTCGCCGGTCGGCAGTTATTTAAGAGCAAATTTTGATAAATGATTAATAACGAAGCGTCGGTACGTGTCTTTGGATTCGCGAGTCGTCCGCCGGCGTGGGATCGCGTAACTGTCGGCAGTTGTTTATGATTTTGTTTTCGAAGGCTTTACGCGAAGAAAGCTTTGACATTCAGCGACACCGAGTAATAGGATACGAAATAAAAAAAACGTCGACCTTCGTAAATTTGTCAAACGTTATTGTCTATATTTTTCGAAACTATCAGTTTTCTGTCTTCTTCTTTTTTAATCTAACGTTACTTTCAGCGTGATCCCATTTTTAAGTTCAATCGCAAACAAAAAACGCGTCGTCTTCAATAACTTATAGAGGTAGTTTTACGATTCAGCGAAATCGGAGCACTCAATTTGTTTGATTTTCGACTATAATCATTTTGATCGTAACGCGATTGAACAGAACCGTTTAAAGTTTTTGACACCCATTTTTCACTGTCCGAAACAGGAATCACGCGCCGTCGGCCGCCGTTTGTGGTTAGGTGCGTAAATTAAGGGCTTGCGCTAATTCCAAGAGTGTAAAACTTATTATTTCTTCGGGCCGTCGATGATTTGGATCGAGCGAGGAACCGAAATAAGGAATAAATAAAGAATTTTTAGGCCAATTTTTGTAACGAACGCGCGACCGTGTTTATTTTTCTATGCGTGCGTGCGGCGGCGTGCTGTAGTTTTCGTTTATGGATGGTGGTTCGCCTTGTCGTCGTTCGTCCGCCTTTTCGATTGTTCTTCGAATTTGTTTTTCATTTCGTACAACATCGGACCGCGTCGCCGTGAAAGAAAAGTTTGCGCTGCGCGACACACATAAATACAAAGTTACAGTACTACTTCTGCACAGTCGACGTACGTACGTTACTGTATGGTACAGTTTTTTGGATGGAATGAGACATTTGTACGGCGCCGTTTTGTCCCGGCGTTGTTCAGTCACGGTAATATGCAGTTTCTTCTTTCGTTCGTGGTTCGATTCGCGAAATGCGAATGCTATTAAGAGTTACTGTATGTTGTAAAAAAACGCAAAATTTTCCGACTCGACGTTCGTCGTACGACGTGCCCAACGATTTGTGTCGCCGGTTGACGGTTAAAAAAGTTTGGTTCGGATTAGAGTCGTCGTATAAGGATAAAGAGTTCACGAATCCTTTGAAAATTCATATAAATCCATCCACCATTGAGAAACACGCGTTCGTTCGCCTGTCGCCGTCGCACCGACGACGCCAATAGTTGAAACTGCGTTTGTAAACGAGGAAAGTTGACGTTTTCCAAAACTTCGACAACCGTCAAAGGACAAGTTAAACATTGATTCGAGTTTTTTCCCTGATGGGCGGCTACCGTCGACGTCCGTAATCAAATTTCATAATTTCGTCGACTTTTTTTTAAAATATTCGCCGATGAAAAATTTTTTACAACTGAATGCGGTTTGACGAACGACGACGTCCTTGTCGACGCTCTTGCGTAATAGCCCGTAAAATACACGTTAAAAGAACTAATTGAAGGTTTTTGCGCTTTAACGATTGTGCAAAACCAAAACGTCATCGTCGTTCCAACGTTTCGCGCCGAGATCTTTCGAAGCGTAGCGTCGTAAAAGATTTTGTTGAATAGTTCGTCGACGCTGTTCTGTTGTAAGGAAGACGACGATTACAAAAGCGAAGAAATGTTTTTGTTCGAGCAGCAGCCAGTCTGGCACGTTTGAAGTTTTCTTTTCACGAAAACAACGTCGCCGCGCGTTACCTGCTTTCGTGTCTTTTCTTTTTTCGACAACAGAAAAAAGAAGCAACCGCCGCTGTCGTCGAATCGTTTGTTTTTCTTATTCGCGAAAAACGCTCGTAATTCTTCAGTTTGTTTTGTTTTTGTGCGTGTGGTGGACGAAGATCGGTCAAATATGTCGACCAGCGACGAGTAGATAGAGGGAAAGAGAGACCTACATCACCGCCTCTGATTTAATAAAAACTTACACGATTGGAAAATGATGTTGTATTATTGGAGTGGACCGTCGTCGTCGATTTGAACTCGAGATTATTATTTGACCCGTGTCATATATTAACGAGCAAGTTTATGGCAGTAAAAATATCGGACTGGTCGCGAGGAAAGTTTCTTTAATCATCGTCGTCGTACGTCGTACGTCGTCGTCGCGATTGTGCGAGATATTCGAGAAAACTTTCGGTGATTGACGCGTAGACGATCGGCGCGAAAACATTTTCGGCGTTTGCTTTCGCAGTTTTTACCCACTTTCGTCAAACTAAGAACGTCTCCATTTAAATTGCGTGGGTCGACCGACATCGTCCGTTTGGTCATCGGACGACGGCGTTGGATAGTTAGTTAGTTTCTTTGCGTACTACCGGTTAGGCTAAATTGAATCAAGAGAGAAACTTCGAACCTTTCGTTTTTGGTTAAAGACCACTCGCCGATGTCGACGACTACTTAACGAACTAATTAGAAACAAAAATTCGGCAAGTTTGATTACGAAAAGTTCTCGAAATCGAAACGAACCGCGAAGAAGCATATTTTTATTAACTTTCAATCGCGGAAGTTCGCTGCACGACGCATGGTTAGCGACGGCGCTGGACTTTGGCTCGACGGCGCAATCGTCGAAATACGGCGGACGATCGGCGGTTAAAAGCTCACGGCTTCGTATGTTTGTTTATATTCGAAGTAAACGTGCGACGACGTTGTGAAACATTTCTCGACGACCGAGCGAGGAAAGCGACCGAAGGGCGAAAAAGTTTTTCGCCGGTTCGTAAAACTTTTCCATTGGGTTTTTCGTCGGTTTGTAATATTCAACGGTCGGTGGTACGACATCAAACAGTGTTCGGTAGTCATCTCGGTAAACGACGGCGGCGCTTCTTCGCGCTACTTCACTTTTCGAAAATTTTTGTTTTTCTACCGTTGGAACTGTAGTGGAACATTTTTTTTTCATAATCCGAAACGAACGACGACCGTTTTTACGCACGAAATTTTATCAACGATGAACGCGTCCTGCGAAACTATTGTGTCGTCGTCGACGACGAGAAAAAGTTTCCGTAACCGTAATTCATTCATCGTCGGAGATAATACAACCGCAACCAACAACACTAACGGCGGCGTACCGAAAAAGGCGACGAACGGAAGTTGTTTCGTCGACGGCGGCGGCGACAACGGTGCGAAAAACGATAACGATCTTTATCCGTATAGTTTTCTATCGAAAACGATTTGCGTTACGCGCGTTAGCGCCACGTGCGCTACCACGATCGAAATTGATACAGTCGACGTCGAAAAGTGAGAGGAAAACGATTTCGCATTATTTTGACCGTTTGAAGTTTTGCCATGTTTCGTCGTTTGACTTATGCAAATGAGGAATTTACGTCGATGCACCATCATAAATACTTTTTACTTGTCGCACTATAGTCGCTCGATTTTTTTATGAGTCTCGTCGAACGTCGACGTCTGTACTGATTTTTTATTATCCCCATCATGAGAGGTTTAAATTGTCGTTTTCACTTTTTATCCCGACATTCGTAAGTTTTTGGCCATGAACGTCGCTCGACGTGACACGTTCGTTGAACAGGAAAAATTTCACGTGCCGATAGTTGGTTTTGTGTTGTACTCGATTTTATCGTCGTTACTCTTTTAAGTTTGCGATTGTTTTGCTTTGCAGTCGTTGATTCGCGCCCAGCGACATATATTTAACCCATTGTAAGACGAAAAAGACGACGACGAAATTAATCTTTCGAGTTTTGGAAACATGGCTTGAAGATGTTTTTCAAAACGGATTTTCTTTAATTTTCATCAGTTTCGCTACCTCATTCTAATCCAACCGACGGTGCTGAATTTTTATTTTCGAATTTTCGCTGCGTTAATTCGCCACGTCGAACGTCGTTGAAATTTTTGCCAATTCTATGCTGGACAGGACAGTTTTCTGGTCGCGGTGTTGCGTATTCGTTGTGTTTTTCCGAAATTGACCGTCGTTGGTCCAGTTTCGCCGATGCGACGGCGACAATGATGGAACCGCAAAAAATCACGAGGTGCCAAAAAACCGTCAACGAACGTAAAAATGTCGATTTCGTTCTCGTCGTCGTATCTCTTTGAATGTCAATCAACGAAGCCGCCAACTGTTGAGTCGTCGATGGACGTACAAGCTTTTTTGCTGATCGGTTTACACGGCGCAGGTTAAACGCCGTCGGTTTCCCAGAAGGTTCCATTCGGAAGCCCCATCGTTTCCTGGGCCGTACGCCTTTTGTGCGTCGTCCAATTTTCAATGGTGCTCATCGTCTATTCGAACCGTGCGCCAATTGAAAATATCGTTTGTGGAGTGAGAGGAGCGAACGAGCAGCGATAGAGATGTACGTATAATTTTTTTCGACTGCCGACGTCGTCATTGTGCTCGTCGAGGTGTAGCGATTCACAAACCGACGACGACGACGACCAACGTTGTTATTTACGGCGGTATTGAGGGGGATCTCTATCTGTCTACCTGTTGTGCGCGTTGTTCGGCGATCGGATACCACAAATTTTGAGGATTGAAAATTCGTTTTTTCCATCGTCTATATGGATCGCTATTGGAAATGCGCCGATGAATACGACGGCTTGTTACCGGATGTTGGATTGAGAAGCAAAAAAGTTGAATGGCTAATGAACGAACGGCTACTTCCGAGAAGATTTCCTGGAACAGGGTAAAAAAAGTGATTCGGGCCCTGGTCGGCGTCGTTTCGCGTATCTGTGTCTGTCGTTCATTTTTAAAAATACACATGAATAAAGCTTTTTTGTTTCATTCCACGACGTCAAATGTTTATCTATCATCGTAGCGTCGTCGTTCCTTTTTGATTATTTCGAGTTGATTTATTAGTTTTATTGCGTAGCTTTCGAAGCAAAAATATATTCCAAATGGGACTCGTCGACGAAACAGAAAAAATGATTGAAATTCGAAACCGTTCATCAGTGTTACCCACTTAACGCAAATTTTTTCAGCATTTCGAGTGGGTGTCGATCATAATTTTTGAAATAAAACTAATGCTAATTTTTTACTTCATTATCCCTTCGTCCGTCGTTGTTATACTTGGTCGTAGGCGACGACGCAGTTTCGAGCGCCGGTCGTTAGGTATTAGATAAAATCGTCGCTCGCTATCTTTGTGATCAGGCGACGGATAAAAGTTTATTTTGATCTGATTAACATGACTTGACCAACTACCTGTAGGAGCTATTTTTAATTTCTAATATCTGGCGTCGTCCGTTAAAGTTTTATTGCTTACTTCCGCCGTCGGTCGGACCACATTTAACACTAACCTGTGAGAAAAACGAACGGAAAGCAAAAACTTGTCGGTCGACGTTCTCTTTTTTAACTACCTTCAATCGTGTTTCGACTTTAATCATTTTAACTACTTTTCAATCGGGTTTCTCATTTTCAACTACTTTCATTTGGTTTCGAGCGAGAAAAGTAATTTTAATCTTCGTAAACGTTGCCAAAATTGGAAACGAAGGATTTTGTTCGTTATTCGTGTAAGAATTAAATAAAATCGAGACCGAGTTTCGTATCGTACTCGACCGACGACGACAATGAATTAAAAATGCGTTTTTAAAATCGTGGTCGAAAGTGCAAAGATATTCGGTGACGCATGTCGAGTGTAAAAACGATGCGAAAATGTGTTTTAGATTTTTACTCGTTTGTACATTTTTTAAACACCTCTAATTGACTTAACCGACGTATGGATGCGATTGGCAAACTTTTTTCCGTTGTTTTTTTAATTGTTCCACACTAACTATGCACGTCAGTCGAAACTAATCGACCGTTTATCTTTAAATTTTTCCGTATTTCGCGTCGTCAGTCGATCTGATTCGTGCACTTTTCGTAATCGCACTTTGCGAATTAATATTTTTTGCAACATTGTGGTCAGTCAACTTCTACCTTTGGCGACCGATAGCCCTTACGATTCCATCCATTTTTGTATTCTTTAGTGGTCGGTCGGCGGCAAGAAGTCATTAGATAGATCTTGATCATCACCGTCGCCGTCATCTTCTGTCCCCGTGTCGTCGTTCAAGCGAAAAGTTTTTACGTTCTGAAATCGTCTCCCGTCGTTCGCTAATTGATGTACGCCGATGAACAACAAGAGAACAAATAAGTTTTTATTTCCCCTGTCGTCTAGCGCCGCGTAAACACGTATAAGAATGTAAGAATGTTTATTATGCGCTCCAGTTTTTACTTCATCGGGTAGTTTTTGCGTCGTCGTGGTCGTCGTTAAAACTTAATTTACACATTTTCGCCAAATTTTCGACTTCATATAATTGAGAAATTATTTTGTTGACAGTTTCGTCGTTGCTCGAGCAAATTCACGTATTAATTTTTATATTATTCTTGCAGTTTTGGAAAACGCACAGGTAACAGCAATCGACGAAATAATGATTGTTTGGTTTTGGAACCGTCGGATATGATAGTTGTAAGTTACTGTTTTCTTTTTAATCTTTTTAAGCACGCACGGCGGCGTGGATTTTGTTTGCATGCACGCGTAACAAGTCGCTTCGCACATCATGCGAAATAAATAGCGATAAAACGGTTTTTGGAATGCCGCCCGCCCGCCCGACGTCGTTATTTGTTTCGGCGCGTTTATTGTACATTCGTGACGCGAAATTTATCGCTTCGACATTTAATGAAGTAGAACGAACGGCGGCGACGAGCGAAAGTTTATTGCGCTGAAAAACAAAAAAATGAAGAATTTTTGGGTCGGTTTTTTCTTGTACGGCTTATTTACTGTTCGGTAGTTTTTAGAACTGTCGCACTTTGGCCGTTTGTTATGACGGTTTTTCTCTCGTCGTCGACGACGCTGCGTCGTCGTATTTGTTCATGTCGCGCGTGCTAGTTTTTGTTACATAGTTCAATTACGCGTTCGTCGTCGTCCAATTCTTCATGCACAGTGCACGTTCGGACTTTTCTTACGTTTTGCCATGAATTTTTACTTTACTTGGGTCGGCGGCGATGGCGACGCACTTACGGTAACAGTATCGTCCGGTCGACGGCGTTCGTCTGTTTGGGTTGGGTACAATTATTGAACGTACGTCGTCCGATGATTTTGTTTCACATTTTCGGTCGTCCGACGGAATTTTCGTCGCTTTGATTGGTTTCAATGAAAATTGAGCCATTTTCTAAAAGTGTGAAACACGTAGTCCGACGACGACGACGACGATATTTCTTTTTACTATTTGTCGTGCTTTATTGTGTAAGGTAGCCGTCTAGCCAACGACGACGTTTGTTATTTGTTTTAGGAAAACAACTTCGTTAATTTTTTTTCGTATCGTTAAATAATTAACTTAACGACATCGGGACAGCGAGAAATTTGTTTCGTCGACCAAGTTACGGGAAATGAATGAATATAAATGTTGTTTTTTTGCAGATTGATTATCCCGATATGGCTGTCAATTCAACGGATAGTAATCGTCCACGACGAGCGATAACGTCGATGAATTTGGATCACGTAACGTTGCCGACGGCGACCGCTGCGAAATCCTCTTCGCCGTTCGGCGAAAATGCATTTAATCGTAATCGTTGCTCGAAAAAACCCAACGTCGACGTATCATCGTCGTCGATGATGATGAGCGGCAGCATTCACGACGAAACGCCGACTTCGAGCAGCACGTCGGAACAATTGCGAGAAATAGAAACGGTGATCCATCGAAGCGAAGTTTATTTGGCTCATCAATATCACCATGACGGTCGCTCCAACGTCGTCGTCGCTAATAATCGAGGTGCGCCGACGTCCAATGGAAACAACGTTGGCGTTGGCGTTGGTGGTGGTGGTGGTTCCAGCGGCGTCGCCGCTCCATCGACGTCGATTTCGTCTCATCATCGTTCGTCGGCGTGTAGTTCGTCGAGCAGCGGCGCTTATTCGGGCAGTGATCAATTGCCGTCGACGTCGACGGTCGAGTGCGACGATGAATTGGCCGGTAATGAAAAGTTTTATCCATTTTTTTTGTTATGTAACGAAACGAAAATGAGCGTCGTTTCAACGACGTCTTAACGACCATTTTTCGACCTTCGTTTGTTGTGCAATGAACACTCGCAACGATCCAACTTCTCGCCGACTACTTTAATCGCTTTTCGAATATTTATTTACACGCCATTTTGTGTTAACATCGGTCGTTGAATCGATTTCGTTTTAATGTTTCCAATTGATAATTAGGGGCTTGATACGCAATGACACGGCCGATAATCTGGTCGTAACTAGTTTAGACCTTGTTTGTCGTCGACTTAGAGCTCGTTTCGAATTTATCGGAAGCTAATATTACGTAGACTTAAGTTAGAAGAGGTTCATTTTCTTATTACGTCGTCGTCGAAAGTTGCGACTTTTTGCTTTATTTGTGATTATCAAAACGTCTTTATAAGTTAATTTTGTGTCTCTTTAACGCGTTAGAAGGCATACTTTTCGAAACGCTCGTCTTCTAATCTCCTTATCGTAGATTTTTTTTTGGAAAAACTGAATTTTTCAATACGCAGCAAAAAATTGCCTATTGTTGTCGCACGACCAAAAATGATTCACTTGAAGTAAAAATCGTTACGTTTCTCTTTTTTTGCTCGTTAATTTATCTAATGGTCGTCGTTTCGTTGAGCATCGTGCTTAAGATAGGTTTGTTTTATTTCGTTTTTTAGTCGTCATAAAAGATTTTTTTTCATTAGCGTAGCGGCGTCGACGAAATGATGATAGTTGAAAAAATTTTTCATTTACGTATCTTCTTTTTGGCGCAGATCTCCCCGAAGGCAATGTAGATAGCGACGAAGAAGACGACGAATCGTGTCCGAGCGGCGATTCGTTCATGGAGTTACGCGATAACGTTCGCGAATGTTTGGAAAAAGAGCCAAACGAACGAACCGAAGAAGATATCCATGTTTTATTGGATTTTATGCAGCATATGCCGGCGTTCGCCAATTTGCCCGTTCGAGTTAAACGGGAATTGTGTTGGAAAATGGTATTCGCCGTCGTCGAAAAAGCTCTCACGACGGTCATGCGCGACGGCGAACAATTGGATTCGTGGTAAGAAAAGTTTATTCTTGGAACCGAAAGTGTTTTTTTAAATGAGCGTTACGTATTTGAGCGCGAATGGACGCATTTCGATGCAAATTTAAGGACGAGATTAAGTCTATATGTAGGTTGAGAATAACATTTGCATCCTTACTATTTTAATTTACGCCGCTCGGGCGTCATCAAGAACATACGTGATTAGCGCGGAGATGTTTGTTAGATTCTTTTTTGTATTAGAAACTAGCATGTAAAAACTAAAATTGAAGTTTTTTTCGACGGAAGCGACCGTCTGATTTGAATGCTAACGTCGCCGCGCCGACGTCGGATGCGCGTACGTTGTGATTTTTAGCAACGGTTGTTTCTCAACGATAACAAATTTTTTCTTATTTCTGGCGCAAAACATTGTCATGATCGGTGGCGCATGGATGTTTTTCCGTGAACATTTTTATTTTCTTGTTTTTCGTCCCGTGATAAGCCCACGAGACGAATTTTGGCGCGATCGGCTTTGTTTACGAGTTTCCTGGAAAACTTTTTTGGCTTCATTTTCGTTCATGAGCAAAACTGAAATGATTTTTATGAATGATGCCGCGTACAGTATAAAGTTTCCTTTTCGTCGCGGCACGTGAATCGAAAATTGCATAATGTTTTAAGGTCCGTTATCGTGAATGGAGAAGTTGAAATCATAATGCCGGACGGAAAACGACAAGAATTACATTTGGGCGATTGTTTCGGCGTCGAGGCTCGACCAGAATCTCAGTATCATGTCGGACAAATGCGAACGACCGTAGACGATTGTCAATTCGTTTTAGTCGCACAAAATGATTACGTACAAACGATGTCGAAAGTTTCGGATAATCTGCGAAAGCATACGGATTCGGCCGGAGAAATCGTCAGCGAAACTGAAAAAAGGTTCGTATTCGTTTTTCACCTCGAAATCATAGCCAGTTTACGTCTTTTTTGCTTTGTTCCTGTTTTTTGCCTCGAAATGTTGAAAATGTGAACGATTTCGTTATTTTTTGCAGAACTTTGGAGAACAATCGAGAAGGTTACGTACTTATAAAAGGCAAACCTGATAAATTAGTTCAAGCGCTGATCGAAGAACGTGACACGAACGTCGACCAGTATTACGTCGAAGATTTTCTTCTCATGTACAGAACGTTCATTAAAAATCCGATGGATATATTTAATAAATTTTTATCGTGGTTCGTCGAACCGATGCTCAGGGAAAAGGTAAAAAAAATTTTAGTTTGTCTTACCAATAAACTGAATTATAATTTTAGTTATTGGTATTTTAGGTGGCTCGCCTTGTGCTATTGTGGGTGAATAATCATTTCAATGATTTCGAGACTGAATCTCAAATGATGAGAGCGTTGGAACAATTTGAACAAGCTTTAGAACGCGAGGTAATCAAATATCGATGCACGAAATTGTTTATTTCTTTGTTTTCTGTCCAGTTTTCCATTACTCACGATAGAATCGGTTTTTTAGGATATGACCAACCATCAACAGTTGCTAAATATCGCTTGCAGCGTAAAATCGCGTTGTCGTACCGTTACCTACACTCGATCGAATCGCGACGAAATTTTACATTTTTCGATATTGGGCGGGCACGATAATTGCAACGGAATTTTTATTTCGAAAGTAGAGTCGAATTCGCACGCCGAGAAAGTCGGATTGAAACGAGGCGATCAAGTAAATCTCATTTGAAACGTTTTTTATGCTCGATAACTTGTTTTTCGAACCCATTTTTTGTTTTTCAGATTCTAGAAGTGAACAATAATAATTTTCAACACATACCGCATCAAAAAGCGTTGGAATTGCTGCGCGGCAGTACGCATTTGTCGATAACTGTGAAATCGAATTTATTGGGCTTTAAAGAAATGCTCGCCGCCGATCGTAACGAACGTCAGCCGAGTTCGTCGTCGTCGCTATCGACGAGCAACGTCGGCGGCGGATTGCAACCTGTCTCTCAACAACGTCCGAAATCGGCGGCGTCGTCGTCGATGCCGAAACGAATTATGTTGAACGGCGACGGTCGGCCGATACCGCAAGGATTGCTGCATCACACACGTTCGTACATTGACGCTCAGGCGTTGGGTGGCGCTCGATCGTCGATGCCCACCAGTCCGGTAACGAAACCGATCGTCGAAAAAGAAACTAGTCGGTTGGGCAAATTGATAAAGAAAATCAAACACGGAAATAGGCGAGAAAATTTGTTTTATTCGTCGTTGAATGGCTCCTTTTTTATTTTCACAATTTGTTTTTTCAGTGCGTCGTCGTTGCAAAACGACGAAGATAAAGTAGACAGCGGCAGTTGCGGCGAAGTGAATTTCAATCCGGATATTACCGACACGCACGCCACATCCGTCGTTGGCGTCGGCGGCCACTCGAAATTGAAACACAGTCGATCGAATCCGGATATTTCCAATAATCAATTATTAAACGGAATTGCTCAGTATTATCAACCGGTTCGATCGCCCTGCCCTGAACACGTATTGAAAATTTATCGAGGCGATCAAAGTTTCAAGTTTTTGACCGTTTATAAAGTAAGGCGATCGATTTTTTGTTTTCGCCTTACGATGACGTGCGTTTTATGCTTTCGCAGGAAACGACGGCGCAAAATGTCGTACAATTGGCGTTGCAAGAATTCGGCATGGCCGCCGTCGACGCGAGCAGTATGGAATGGTCGTTGTGCGAAGTTAGCGTATCGCCCGAAGGCGTTATGAAACAACGACGATTGCCCGATCAAATGCAAAATCTGGCCGAACGAATCGCTTTGAATAGCCGGTAGCGACGACGAATAATGAGTAAAATTCGAGATATTTTATGTTCGTTTTTCTTGCAATTCAGGTACTATTTGAAAAGCAATAAAACGACGGAATCGTTGGTGCCCGACGATTTAGCTCACGATTTAATGAAAGAATCTCAAACGAATTTACTTCAAATGAGCGCGAATATTTTGTCGGCTCAATTGACGTTACAAGATTTCGCCGTGTTCGCCGCCATCGAACCCACGGAATACGTTGATAATTTATTCGAATTGAAATCCAAATACGGTTGGCCGAAGTTAGCCCATTTCGAAGAATTGGTCAATCGGGAAATGTGGTGGGTGGCGACGGAGATCGTACGCGAGAAAGTCGTCATACGACGCGCGAAAATTATCAAGAAATTCATTAAAATCGCACGTAAGTCTCTGAAAGTGGTTCGTTTCTCGTTTCATGAAAATTTCGACCGATTATTTGATTTTTTTTTAAGGGCAATGTCGAGACTTTAAAAATTTCAACAGCATGTTCGCAATAATGTCCGGTTTGGAGAAACCGTCCGTTCGTCGTTTGCATTGTTCGTGGGACAAAGTGCCGAACAAATACGTGAAAATGTTCGAAGATTTACAATTGCTGCTCGATCCGTCGCGTAACATGTCGAAATATCGTCAACATTTAATTCAAACGTCGTTGGATCCACCGGTGATTCCGTTGTTTCCCGTCGTTCGTAAAGATCTATTTTTCATCCATCATTGTAATCCGACGTTGTCCGACGGTCTTGTGAATTTCGAGAAGCTAAGAATGATCGCTAAAGAAATACGAACCGTAACGAAACTAGCCTCGGCACCTTACGTACGAATTTTGCACGTTTACTTTATCTTTTTTCGACATTATCGCGAGTGATTTTCGTTTCAGGACTTAACTTCGATGTTCGAACAAACCAACGGCGCTGGACGCCTAAACGACGCTTTATTGCATATGAATACGTTCGACGGCGGTGCTACTGTTGCCACGATGAGGAAACAGTTTTTACAACGAGGTCCTTTATCGAGGAAAAAACTTTACGAACAGGTGCGATATACGCGAAATGTCTCATTTTATTAACTTTTTTTGTTTATGTTTGGTTTCCTTTTAGGCTCTAATGGTGCGTCGATGTAAATCATATTTGGCAAACCTCGTAATCATTGATACCGAAAGCGAGCTTGATAAAATGTCGTTCGAATGCGAACCTCAAGCTAGCGGCGGTGCGTCATCTCTATATGTTATCTTACTATTTTTTGCTCGTGAATGCTAAAACTGTTCGTGTTTAGGTTCTGCAAATAGTGTTAATAGTCGCCGACGATTACCTTCGCCGTCGCCCAGCAGTTCATCTTCGATGTCGGCGGCGTCGGATAATAATCGTAGATTTATGGTACCAAAGTTTGGTAAACAAAATTGACTTGTTTTTCTATAAATTCGACTGATTGTAATGCTTTTTTACGTTTTGCATTTAGGCGTCGAATCGCCTCAAGCCGTACAGAGAATGTTTGCGCTCGTTGACCATTCGAGATTACGTACGGCTACGTCGCGATCGGGCACCAGCCCCGTTACGTCGCCGTGTCCGCCTCGTCGCGGTCATAAGAACAACGTTTCGGTGCCGAATTGCCAAAGTCACGGACGTTCGTATTCGGAATCTATCACGCCGTCGGTCGTTCCGCCCGTCGATCTAACAGCGGAAAGCAGTTCAGTGACTACTTTACTATCGCCGATGCGTTTGCACAGTTCAGGTGGATTGCACATTTTCCTTATTTTTTTGTTCTTTCATTCACGAGCAAATTTTTCATATTTGTTGGGTTTTTCGGTTTCTCTTATATCGTCCGAGCATTTTTATCGATCGAAACGATTTTCATTTCTCGTAAAAATTCACGAATCAATTTTTTACTTCTTTAGGCTCCGTCACGTCAACGGATTCGGCCATTAGCCAACAGAGCATCGCCTCGGTGAATATTTCCCACGCCGTTTCGTGCGATAGCACCGACTCCGGTCACGGCAGCATGGACAATCAAAGTTCGTCGCCGCCGAATCAGCGACGTTCGTTTCCGTCGAATCACAGTCGATACAAAGTACAGCACCATCCACCGTCGTCGATATCAACGTCGACCATCGTCCCTTCGTCGTCGGCGTCCACGGCCACAGGGTTGTCGTCGGTGCAACCTCACAGAAAACCTCATCCGCCTGAAACGACCGACCTCGACGTTCCGTCGCAGGGAATTCGACGAACGAATTCTATACCCTCCAGCGGTCGAGGACCTCATTACCGACACGACGGTGAGTTTCACATTCTTGAAACAAGTCTTGGTCCAGTTTCATTCGAATTTTGCGAACGAATGTGAACGCGCAATTTTTTGTCATTTTTTCAGGCGAACAAGTTTCAAGAGTTTGAATTTAAAACAACATCGATCGTCATTCAAGCATACAATAAAAAATTCGACCAAATTTGCAAAACGTATCGCCGTCGATTCATATTTTGACCCTTTGCCGTTCATTATCGAGCTTGTTTTTTTGTGCATAGATGTTACAAATCATTTATTATTAGTTTTTCGAGACAATGTTTTTTTTATCTTTTTTTCCGATTTTATACATTTTTACGATGTTGATTATTGATGTTGTTGTTCTGTCTTTAAAAAAAAGCGTTGTTTTTGTTTTGTTTTTTACTCTGCCGTCCCGTTTTGTAACAAAAACTATTCAAAAAGAGTGATTAAAATAAATCCTAGTTGTTGTATCAAAGTGTAACAAAGAAATTAGTTTAAATCAATCAGAAATCAGATATCTATAAATTCAACATCAACTTTTAGAAGTAACAGAAAATTACATAATTCGAACAATATGAAGCAAAACTATTCGTTACTAAAATTACAAAATTTCAAATGAAAGTATCAAAAACCAGTACGTAATTACTTTTATACAAAATGTTTGCAATTATTTCAATGAAACTATTTCGTCACTGTGCACCGTGATATCCATTCTTCAATCAGTGACCAAAATTGATTGTTCCCTATCAAGAACAGGCCACAAGTTACTTCTCTTGATGTTGCCTATAAAATAAATTTAAAAAAGTCTTTAATATCTCAATTAATATTCATTACAAGATGTGACCTGGATAAAACTGTTGTCATCCACAATTACATTCTTCCTTCGACAATAGGATAACATTCTTTTGATCAGCTACAATGCCATGATAACAATACGCATTGCTCAGAGAAGCAATATTCTATTTCACATTGCACATTTCCTGCTGGTGCAGTAATCTGTGATTCTCTTTTAAACCTTTAAACAAACTTTTTGCAAACATTTCAAAGAATCTTACAATTAACGATCTTGTCTCAGTGCCAATGCTGCGTTAATAGCAGAGTTTATAACAACATGTTTTTCGCAGTTGCTAGAAGTATAATCCATTCAAAAAGAACTGTACATTTTGACTTTCCGTCGATATTTTAATTATTTTCTGTCGATATCTGCTGATATTTGTTGTTTGTTAACCAATAAAAACTATGATTAGTGCAGTTTTTGCAATCTGAAAGTTTTATAAAAAGTGTCAAAAGTCACGATCAATTTATGACATTATTTGCATTTTTAAATATGCTAACAAAGTCAGTCATTCTAGACAGCTCAATGATAGCATTGAAGGTCCAGGGCTAACAAGCACAAAATTTGTACATATTCTGAAACATCATACTAACACTATGATCATACTAACATGATTTTCACAGTGTTGCAAGAAGTATAATCCATTCAAAAAGCACTACATTTTGACTTTCCATCGATAGTCATTTCCTGTCGACATCTGGGGCCTGTTGCACCAAAGTTAGTAGCATTGACTAGTAGTACCTGTCAGGAGTTTTTGTTGCAATAAAGTCAGTACTCCAGAATTTCCAGTAGTACTAAGTTAGTAGTCATTGTCAGTAGTAAATGATCACAGTTTCAGTAGTAAAATTCTAGCGCGTTGCAATAAAGTTAGTAGTACTAGAAAAAATAGGCTAGTAGTCCTGAAAAATGTTGGGGATCGCGATAGACCCCTAAAACGAGTTAGTAGCGTTGAAAGAGCGGTGGCCTGTGCAATAAGTCATGTTCTCAAGTTCGGATTCCGATGAAGATTGGGTTTCAGAAGCCATTGCTAATGATGGAAGACGCCATCGATTACGTCATTAAATCCCTAGAAGATATCGACCCCGCGCTAATTTTGATTTACTCCATGAACAAAATCGATCGAGATTTCGCCTTCACGATGGCCACGTCAACCAAATTTTGGATCGACTGCAAGATATCCTTAGACATGACAGAGACCAAAATTTCGCTTTATCACCCTCTGCGTCGAGTAGTTTCGAATATTCGGCTATGAATGGTCACGGACGTATTTCCAATCTCTGCCCTCGGGGATCAATTTGAAGTTGTGCTGATTTCGGCAAATTTCTATTATTGACACTCAAGTGTCCTTTTTATCAGCATCCGACACACTGCTCGAAAATCTTCCGACCAGTTTATGTCGATGTTGCTTTATGAGTCATAGAAAGATCAACTTTTCCGTGTCCTTCATTTCAAATTTTTGACAATTTATATCCAGCAATTGGAGCGCAATTCGAATCTCGCATATAAGCAACTTATTCGCTATGTAAGAGTGACTTAGGATGCTAGTGTAGAGTGTGGACATGACTACTGACTTTTTTCAACTGACTACTGACTCTTTCTACTGAATTTGGAAATTCAGTACTACTTTTTCATGAAAAAGTATTGCAACGCTTTTTTCAGTACTCCTGAGTCAGTACACTACTAGTTCTAGTACTACTAACCAGTAATTACTAACTTTGGTGCAACAAGCCCCTGCTGCTATTTTTGTTTGAACAATTAAAAAAACCGTCATTAGTGTTCTTTTTGCATTTTGAAAGTTTTATAAACTGTGTCGGGTGTAAACAGTGCAGCGGCGTGGGTGGGTCGGTTGCTTTTTTGTTCCGCCGTTTGTTATACCTCATTTATGGTCTGGCCAACTATACAGTATTTGTTTTGGCCTAAATACTGAACGATCCATTCAAAATTGTAAATTAAATTCGGCGATGGACGAGATGAAGAACGTTATACGAAAGAAGGTTCGGCTTGTAACATAATCGACTTCATCTCTACCGCAGATATTACGAACCTACGATGTTCTTGGTTATTCTCGAATCCGAGTATTCTCTACAATTACATAGCTCGTCTCGTGTTCATGTATTTTACATAATGGAAAGACAGTGGACGATTTTGGAAGATGGGAAAGGACGAACAATACGGAACGGAAGTTTGGCGAACGGGAAACCCAAAAATTGGATACCGATTGACCGATGCCGTATGTTTTTATTCGAAATATCCAGAAACAAAGGAAGAAAGAAGAAAGATATTGTGATGTTTTGTTATGATTTAGTTCTACTGTTTTGTTTGAGATGTTTTTGTTACATATCATCAGGCTTGATGCCGGTATAATTAATATAATAAACTGTGTCCAAAAATCATGATCTATTTATGACATCATTTGCATTCGACTATTCTTTCCATAGTAAAATGCTATGGGCGTAAAGGTGGTCAATTTTTGCCATTTCACTCAATTTCGAAAGCGTTTTTCTCAATAATGTTTGGTAATTAGAGTAAAATTTTAGAAGGTAATCTCTAGTTGACCCGTATACAAAAACTATTCAAAACGAATGATTAAAAATAAACGCTATAAAAGACTAGACGTTGAATTGCGGAACAAAAAAGAGATGCTAACAAGCAAGAGGCTTCAAATTACACTATTACACTATTACAAATTACACGGATCGTTTTAAATGTTACGATTTGGTTCATTAATGCGGATTGCAATAATGTTAACCCTTTTTTTTGCAAAATATATGTGTCGTAAAAAGTATCGTGTGTTGTTGTGTTGCTTTTGTGGCATGTCAATGTTCGTAAAACCTACTGTTTTGTTCTAGCAACCAAATGGAAAAGTTGGTTTTTAATCCAAATACATAATAGTACAAAATGCAGTATAGATACGTTACATATATACGAGATAAAAAAATTTCATTTTACCTATATGTACCAGAAGTACCAGAAGTTGGTGTTGCAGAAGTAATTTTTGCTTGTAATTATTTTCGCAAGACAAATTTACAAGTTTTATTCAGGCGATACACAAAATGACAAATAAAATTTACTCATACGTATCGAATTTCGGCGCAAAATTGATTAATAAACCCGAAAATATTACAAAAAAACTATTAATTTACACAATTTATGGCTTAAATTTAATTTATGAAGTTTAACTTTATCTTTATCCTTTAACTTACGATTTTAGTTTTACTTGCCACCTTTGGTTTTATCTTTACCGTTTTACTGTTAGCTTTATGTTTTGTGCCGGGACCGTGATGACCATCATTCGACCCAGAACTTTCGGCGGGCAAACTTAATGCCGAAGATCTTACATGATGTTTAGCGGATTTACTCGATTTCTTTGACGATTTCTTCGACTTTGGCACGCTTACCTGTTTCGTCGGCTTCCCAATGGAAACCATCATGTATTCGTTTTTATTTCCTTCGACGGGTTTCGCTTGATTGATTACTTCGTAATTTGAAACATTCGGCTTCGCTTTTTCGATTTTTTCGTAATTTGAAACGCTCGCTGTTTTCTTTGTATCAACGCCGTTCTTTGAACTTTTTGCACTTATCTTCGATCGCTTCGTAACACTTTTCGAACCGCTGTAGTAGCTTGATTCATCTTTTTGCTTGCAATACTGCCGATAAATGACGAATATTCCGATCGCGAGAATGATTACGAACAGGACGACGAATACGGACAACATGACAACTTGATCGGCGCTCGATTTTGTTGTACTTTGAATTTCCGTCGTGCACGGAGGACCTACGCACTTTTTAAAATACCAATCGTTTCCACACGTCGGATTTAACGGGAACACATATTCGAAGCCTACACTATCGCACGAAGAAGCGTTACACCGTGTTTGTACTATAAACGATTTCTTGTCGTCTTCGGCGCATTCACAATCGTTTGGCAGGCACGTTTTGAGATCATAAAGCGGATAAGGACACTTGCGAACTTTCCTATGATCGGGCGGCGATGGCTGCTGAGTGATGATTTTCGTTGTAATCGTCGTACAAGAATTTGGATTTCGGCTGTAATTGCAAACGCGAGGACCATCTTTCACAACGCAATGATGAATGTGTATTTCGTCGTTCGGATACGCTTCGTCCATAAACAGCAAAAAATTATCGTATGTCGTGTAGTTGTGAACTGTGGCGTTCCAAGCATCTTGCGCCGCCTTGCTAATGCTCGGCCATTCGGGTCGATCATTGCCTATTCCCGATTTACCTTGAGCGCAAATAATGAATATTTTGATTTCTTTAGAATGAGTTCGATTGAACTTGCCGACGAACGAAGAGGCTTTCATCAAGCACGGGCTAAGAACTGAAAGCAACAACAACAATAAAAAAAACAAGTATGTGAAAAATAGTTTGCAATTTTTGAAAATGAAACTTACAAAATATCACGTTTGCAACATTTTTGTCTTTGATGCGACTTGCTGATTGGACGCCGTATTCTTCTTGTACGTTTCTTGTCATTCGATCGGTGTAATTCCACGGCGAGCAATATCCTTTGTTGTGGATGCGATTTAAAACGTTTGAAATGAACACTACTGCCGATGTCGAACTGTTTTCAAAATGCACCATCGCGTCGGAACAATGTACATATGATAAACGAAGTGATACCTCTCTGGGGAACTGCCATAAATATTTAAAAAAACCAGAAAACGAAAGGTTTAGCGTATATTCAAATGTTGAGTAAACAAGCGAGTAGAAAAAATATGTTTCGTTCGTTCTGTTCGGATAGTCAAATTGCAACAATAAATCCATCGACAAGTTGTTAACGTTATGGTATTTTACGTTTTCAACGTCTGGGCATCGAACATGAACAATAAATACGACTATCGCCAAGTGAATCATAATTGAAAACCACCATCGTTGAAAATCCATCTTCGCCGAACGTCGACAAGTCGCGAAAAAAGCAGAACTCAAGATGAACCGACCGCACCTTAGAACGCTCAAAACCAACAATGACAATTGAAGATATTTTGCTTTACATTTTCTGACAACTTTGGGTAAAAAATATGAATTTGTCAGCCGCCTTTTATAGCCATTTATTTTTCAATTATGTAAAACAAACACACGCTAGCACGTTGCATGGTTAGACATTATACTGAAAAATAAAGCACGATTTATGCAATTACGCTAATTTGTTGCTTTTTGCACAAAGTACTTGATTTTATTAGTTATAATAAAAAACTTAGAGCAGAACGTTGACGATTTTTGTTCTAAAAAATGCAAACAATGCAAATTGTTCACAACTGTAACATTTATCAGTGTTTACGAAATCCGTGCCGAATAATTTTACATTTTACTACCGATTTTAAAATGGCTATGAATCATTGTACCGTATATATTAAAATGGAAACAAGGTAAAATCTTCAGATATTCTAAAGTTCTTCGTTTGCAGATGGTTTGGGTGATTCCATCATGTAGACCAATTCCAGTCATTCTGATGACCAGTTTTTTGTCTCTTTTGTCTCTATTTGCGTCTCCACTGACATTCAGTTGAGGAACCTTTGCGGAGCATTGTGCTTTTTTCGTCAATCAACCGTGTAGAAGGATTTATAATGATCAACCATTTTTTTATCCATAAACCTTCCACCATTCGACACACGTAAACATGAGCATTTCTCTAGTCATAAATAAAGTTGGATCGTATATCCTTTTTCACATAAATTTAAATTTAATCTATGTCGTTGATTTGCATTAGCAGTTAACAAGCGTTCGGTAGGAAGCTTGTTAACAACAACGCAACAACTTCGTGACGAAATTCTCAACGTTATGAACAATCGTTCTTCTTGAAAGCGAAACCACAAAACTTCCAGAAAAGATTATTGAAATTGAAACGAATTTAAAAGGAGAAGTTAAAAAGTTAGAAGAGCACCTTTTTGGTGAAATTTTGATGTCGATTTTGCTTGCGATAGCTGTGTCATTATCTATGTATGGGTATTCCCGATTATCTGAATGTTTTATCAATTTATCAACTGAGTGAAAATTAAAATCTGGTTTTGGTTAAAATGGCAAAAATCACATTTCTTCAGTCTGATTTATCAATAAACTGCACGAATCAGAAAACGTACTCAGAATTTAAAGAAAAATGCATTAGAAAACAATGTTACAGTTGCATTGTAGGCGTTAACGAATCATATTCAATTACCTAATACTTATCAGGCGCTGAAACTTTTTTTTTCAATGGAACACATTCGAGCAAGGACTGGCATCAATTTTCTAGTTTTCGTATCTAAAGTTCACTATATTTATTTGCTTCTTCGAAACGAAGACAGTTTTCTACTTGAAACTTCTTCATCGTGTTTTTGAAACAGCTGACGCAGATATTTACTACATACTACGACCTTGGCACTAGAACAACCAGAATTTTTTCGATGCAATAATCTCTTAACGTAGAGAAATGTTTTCGATTTCGTTCGTCGACTTTTTACAAAACTAAAAAGTGTTTCGAAACTTTTCCCTCACCTTCAAAATCAAAACTCGTCAACGAATGGATTAACAACGGTTTTATTCGAAATCGGCTTCTGACGCCTTCTCAATTGGTTAAAAAATAGAATATCAACTCCTTTCATTTTTTGGCATGTAAATGTTTTTATGTAAGACGTGAAGCCCTGGAAAATTTATTGCTTTTTAGAAAAGTATTCTGACTACGTTCTATTTAAAAAACGAAAGTAAGTTCTTTGCCTGATAGTTATAAACCTAGCTTTTTAAAAGTTCGTAAAAAACCGGTAATTTTACACTTTGCTGTTTTAATCTTGAAGGAATTTTCGTTGTGTTTTCCATTTACAACGAAATACAATTAAAAAAACAACTGAGTTAAGCGTATATTAGTAATCAAAAAAGACCGTTCATAAAGCCCGTTTCACAGGACGAAATTTCAGTTAACATTCAATGCGACATTCACGCGACATTAAGGCAACACTCAAAATGTCATCGTGTGACCATATGCAACAATTAGACAACATTCACGCGACGTGCATGTTAACATTAAAAAAAAAATCGCTCGCCGATCGAAGCGACATTTTACACGTCATTCGCTTCTGATTGGTTGACTTCCTTCCAAAAAATATTTCACTAAATGCGCAATGGTATCTCAAAAAAGCGATTTTCGATGTACAGCTTGCTGTTATTTGTCTGAGATTTGTTGCATATGAAGTTGTTAGGATGAAAATGCCGCCGAACCGAAGTATTGCATTTAATATATTGCAAAATACTGTGATTCACAGCTATATTACCATTTTCGGTATCTTCCAAAGTTTCTCAAAGCAAATTATCATGGCATCCTAAACTGTTCGATTTAACCAGGATTTTACCCAAACAGAATGTTTCTTCCGAAAATCATCTTCAAGGGCAAGATATATACCTATCAAAACTATATCTCTTCTCTTCGAAATGTCGACCGAAAACCGAAAATGTTAACTGAATGTCGCTATTATGTTGGACTGCATGTTGCATGAAATGTTGTGTCGTCGTCGTGTGATCAGAAATTTTTTGAATGTCGCATTGGAAATGTCGTCGTGTGAGACGGGCTTAAGGCAGATCAGGACTTACTAACTTGGTGTTTCTCTTTTTGCGAAGGGCGTCCTGATATCAAAGTTACAGGCTCTTCGATTTCCATTTGTTCAGTGCTTTCTTTCGTAGGGTGTACGCCAACACATGATATTTAATCTTACGGCTTGCCACACTACCCATATATTATGTATGGTTTTTCATGCATTCACAATTTCAAAACAATAAAATCTAAACCAAAATTCGAAAATGCATCACATCCAGCTATTTATGTTTTAACGAACTAGAAACGTCCGAAAGATTGAAACAAAAGTTTAAAAAATTTTCATTAATTAACCCCATTCACCTAATTGGCAAAACAGGGCTTCATCTCTCAGGGCGTTCATCTCTCAGCGTAACTGGACGCGGAATTTCCATATAGCAATATGCCAGCTATTATTTTTCGCTTTTTTCGGACAACATTAAACCTGTCGAAACATTAATCGAACGATTCAGCACGATTTTCTAATTTCAATGATATAATCGGCTAAGGCGTCGACACAAGATTAAGCGATAGTTTACAACAAGACGGCGTTATTTTTATTCATGGAGGAGCAAAAATTCGTTCCAATTTTTCCATTTTACGGCGGAGGCTGCGCGTTCGGTGGTTTCTGCGCGCCAAAGGCTGATGAGCTATATACAAACGCTTTTTTTGATTGTTTACTAAGCAAATTTGTTGACACCAACAGCAGACTTACGAGTAAATAGTGAACATTAGCCAGGTTTTTTCGCAAATTAATGAAAAACAGTAAAGAATTATTTGGAAGTGACATTATCAGAATTATTTCATTGGTTTTTTGGCGGCGGATAGCTACTGAAAGTAATTAATTTACACCAGCCGGAGACTATAAAAAAGGCAATTATAGTTATAGACAACTATAGTCCGACCCCCGGCGACTATAGTTCAGAGGCAGCTATAGTTATAAGCAACTATAGTCTGACTGGTCAGTGACTATAGTTCAGATGCAACTATAGTTATCAACTGGACTGCTTTGTTGCAGGTCATGGCTAATTCGAGACGATATGCAAACAAAATATGGCGACTCTGCTTTCTTCAGTCAGTAGTGGGTTGAAATCATCCAACACTTTGGAAATTCTTGGATAAATTAAAAATCGAGCAAGCTTTGAACAAGCGACGACTGGACAGGTGACAACTGATCAGTAGACAATTGATAGGGTGACAATTGGGTGGGTACAATTGATCGGGTGACAACCTGTTAACATTTCCACATTATAGTTAAAAACTGAAACCTGTCTTTATTGCTGATGATATATTAAGAACATTATATAAGAGCCATATTAAACATCCAATCATACAAACAAACAAAAAAATGAATAAACTAAGTTGTCAGCCCAGATTGTTAGCTATTCCACAAAGATATTCCAAAAAGTTATGATTATCATAATTGGCAACAGTGTTGCTGATACGCAACTCCATATCCCATGTAACATTTTTTCTTTTCAAATGGCTGCTTTTGTGCGTTCCTACAAGATCGAAACTCAGCAGAAAACCAAGTTACGCTGAAATCAGCCAGTGGAATACCAAAGTCAAAATGATGATGTTCAATTTCACTTTCATCCAGCAAATTACAAACAATTTACCAGTTTTGATGTCCAGATCAAATGGTGTTCAAGATTCGATGTCAACTAAAAATACAATCAAAATTCTTGAAACGGCGAAAAGTCAAGCGGTTGATGCTGTTGGTCAAGAAAGAAAATCAATTTCAGCAATATTGCATTATGCAAGCGCTACAGTGAACAGAACACGACCATTAATGAATCGAGCGCAAGCGTTGAAGAAGCAAATCCGCAAAATGTAAAAAAATCACCCCGATGCCTGCAACAAGTATTGCAATCAAGATTGAACATACAACGCCCTCGAAAACTGATCCTCCAAATCCAGAAACGACCATGTTCAGCAAAGAAACTAGCATTAGAAGGAAGAAAGCAGAGTCGCTGTATTTTGTTCGCATATCGTCCTGAATTAGCCATGACCTGCAAAAAAGCAGTCCAGTCGATAACTATAGTTGCGTCTGAACTATAGTCACTGGTGGGTCGGACTATAGTTGTCTATAACTATAATTGCCTTTTTTATAGTCTCCGGCTGGTGTAAATTAATTACTTTCAGTAGCTATCAGCTGCCAAAAAGACAATAAAGACAAGTTTCAGTTTCTAACTATAATGTGGAAATGTTAACAGGTTGTCACCTGATCAATTGTACCTGCCCAATTGTCACCCTATCAATAATCTACCAATCAGTTGTCACCCACCCAGTTGTCCACCACCCAATTGTCATTGACCCTAATTGATATCGTTATTGGTGTCCATTTTAGAAGATCTTTCATTGATGAGAATGCTATTGAATGATTCAGACCATGCTGCACTTTGTTCCGTTAAAAACGAATTCAGTAATATTGACGTTTCATGTATCCTTTATTCGCTGGAAATCACTTGTTGAGGTTGTACTTGCTATTTTGGTAATTCCTATTGATGAAACCTATTATTTGAACTTGCTTGATGGTTGAACCTGTTACAGCTTTACTCATTTTGATGCCCTTATATTTGTTTCATTCGTCCAAAAAATTGTGCTATTTCCACAAATACAGAAGTACTGAATATTTCAAATCTAGTTTCGACAAATTTGCTCAAGTCTTTTTCGGCACGATTCTACCTGAAATTTCCAAAGATCGCTTTTGGTTCATCAATCGTTGTTGAAAGGACGACTTTCTTCGTCACTGCTCTTGTTTTCATTTGTTTTGTCCAAAACGCTTTATCGAATTCTGTAATACAGCATCTTCAAATGGAGAACAGGCGTCTTAAGCTACTGAGACTGTTTTAAACTTGTGGTACGATTTAGTAACCTTTCTTGAAACGATTTTCTTTTCGTCAAATCATTGAAATTACTGCAAAGGATATTCGACGTATGGTTCATGCAAAATCGTTCGATTCACCAAAGATAGCCCGGCTTTTCGTGCCTCGCGACCATTGAGATCACTCGCCCTTTGGAATTCGTGCATAAATTAGATTCGCAAGGCATTTGAAACAATGTCTTTTGAATTCGCTTACAAATTAGTTTGTTCAATGTTAAAAGTGTTTGCTTTTGAGAAGCGAAAGGCGTAAATTAATGAAATCACTCGCGACTTTACAATTGTTTGCAACTTAACGAAAAATAGCTACAACTGAAGAAAAATAAAATGATTTCGTCGCTTATATAAAACGTAAAAACACTACAATACTTTGAGAAATGAAACGAAATTCGACGAAAACAATGCTTTCCGTTCGACCGTCCGCCGCGCCGAATGACGGCAAAAACTGGCTTTGTTTATGGAAAAAAAGGCTTTGTTAAAAACTTCAAATTTGACAACATCTGTTTTCCAATCATTTTTGTGTTCGTTTCAGAAAATAGCAATGCTTGGAGCGCCAGGGAGCCGGTTAGCACCGAGTTTTATGCAAAAGCCTATCCTGGAAGAAGATGAAACGAACAATATGCTAATATTTCGATGTAAAGTTAGAGCGAATCCTTTACCGAAAGTGCAATGGTACCACGGCGAAACTGAATTGGAACTTCAAGGAACTAGAACTCAGGGTCAAATAATCAAAGAAGGTCAAAATATTTATTCTGTTTATTTATTTCTTCGAGACCCAGTGGAAGAAGATATCGGCATGTATAAGATTGTCGTTTACAACGGGAGCGGTGGAATAACAGCATCATTGAACCTAAATTTTAATCGTAAAATCAATTTTGAAATAGTCGATTTGATCAATTTTAAGTTTCAGTCAGTAATTTTTAGCTGAAGATTTGCTGCCTCCTGTTCATAAACCAGCTCCTCAACAACTACCAACAAAGTATTAAAGTAATTTATAAATTAAGAAAGAGAAATCGTGGAAAATGTTTGCAACCATTTTCTTATCGAAAGAGTCGACGAATGTGCACCGACTTGTTCGCAAGTGCCGGGTATTCAACGAACGATTTCGAAAGAAGGGGTTCTATTTGAATGTCAAATTACGGCGAATCCCAAGCCGAATGTTACATGGTTTCAAGACGAAAGAACAATTAAATGTAATTATGCTAACGTCTTATTTTTGTTTTCATACTTCAAAAGTTAAAAGGAATTGCAACCTTTTGATTAAACCATAACAAAGCCTTATTAATTGCGATAAATGTCCCATTATTGTTCTTTCGAGTTTCGCAATGTTTCGAGTTTGTTTCGCTTTATATGCTGCAGTATTCGACAAAAGAGCTACATTTGGATTTTTAGCTGGAGGAAAGCATACAATATCGTGTAAACACGTCAAAGGTCACATGTATGTGGTTTCGTTACAGATGGCCGAAATGAGCCCAGCCGATTACGGTAAATACCGTATGAACGCCAAGAATTCATTAGGGGAAGTCAATTCGATGATAAATTTTCAAGGTAAGACGGTTACAAACGGACACAAGATTAGTAATTAATGTACGTCACTAAACGGCTTTCTTCCTCGTTCTTCGTCCGAACCCGATTTTTCAATTGTATAAAAGTTTTTCAGCTAACACTAACAGTTTGTCAATCATCGCAAAAATCTGTTTCTATTGATCATTATTTTTGGACGACAATAATTCCACTGTTTTTCTTCGACAATCATCTGCGATTCGTTGAACCACGTTTCGGTTTCGTTAAGCAAAACTTTTTGTTGATAAATGTTCGTCAGTTGGCCGAGAAGAATGAACGAATTATTTGCGTCAACGTGTAGTTATTATTTCCCTCACCGGGTTCGTTTCGAATTCACACCTCGAAACTTATTTCGCCGTTGCCTCCCATCGGCGCCGGTTCGGTTTGTAAAGGTGTTCCGACCGATATTTTAAAAATAATATAATTTTTTACATTTTTGTTGAGAAAAAGTAACGACTTGTAAAAAACAGTTTTTACGTTCTTTGCGTCAATCTTTTTTTCATTATTCTTATATTATATTGTTTTTGAAATATATTAAATTAAAAGTAAGATGAACGTTTTTATTTCAAAACGGCTGTTAATTTCACGATTGGATTAATTAGTGATCAATACATGAAATATTTTCCTAAACTGCCCAATTATTTCGTGAGAAAAAACTTTTAACCTTTCGTTTTTTATCGAGGTTCGTTTTAACAAATGACTCACTTTGTCATTCGTCAAGACAGTTTATTTCGCTTTCCAACCACCACAAGCGTTCAAAACAAAAACACGTGGGTAATGCGAAAATCGACCGACTACATCGACGTCATTGAGTGTCAATGTGAACAAAAATTGTTTCTTACAGTTACAAGTCACCGTCGACTGTTGCGTACAGTAATCTATAAAGTCGTTAAAAATGCAATTAACAAGATCGTACTACGAAACAATTTGCTTTTTAATTTATATAAATTCATTGTTTCCGTTTGGTTCTTTGACGGGCTCGTAGTTTTAAAAAGTGTTACAACGATTTCTGCGACGGACAAATTTTTGTTCCGGAAAAATCGTCGTTCGGTTTTCTCTCCGGCTTTCAATCCGGCGAGCGCCGGTCCTGCCTGCTATTAATGCCGATGCAGCGACGGCAGGCAGCGCGGTAGCAGCATCGGCGATGTTTCACTATGATGCAATTATTTTTAGGCTGCACGAAGAAAGTTTTCCCAACAAAATAATATTTCGAAACTCAAAACTCTTAAAATCGTTTCGGCCCGCTTTAAACTGGATGGGATACCCCGTTGCGCCCATACCTTCGTCGTTTTCTGCAACATTACGTCGCCCGACGATGATCGCACATTGGCGAACTGTCGCCGCCGCCGTTTCGTTATAAAGGGTACCCTGGCCGGGTTTTAAGATAGAAGAATAGAGCAAAACTAACGAAACCAAAGGAACCAAAAAGAACCAGACCTATAGTTTCTGCTTTCGCCCTCTTCTTCTACTTCTTCAAAACTTCGTCGTCGTCGTCTCGGCGTACCCTCGCCCTGTGTTGGGGTTTTAAACTGTTGAGGGTCCCCCCAGCGACGACGTGTTTCTAAAAGATGATGATTATGTAATCGGGGCTCTTCACCTCTTTAGTAGCATCATACACGTTTCGTACGTAAAACTTCCCCCTCTCGCAACGAAACGAACGAAATTTCTCAGCTTTTTGAAAAATTTTAAGTTTTCGGTCGTCGTTCCGTTTTGTTTCTATTGCGATCTTTCTTTCAACGACGACTCGACGACGACGACGAAGACTCGACCGACCGAGTGAGACCGACGTTGTTTTGCGTTCGGGTACCCTACCTGCCTATCTTTGCGCCCGACGTGGTTCTGACGAAGCAAATTATTGTCGATCTTAAACGAATTAAAAGCGACGAATTTCGAATCTTGTTTTTTTTCACTTTAATTCTAGCGATTCTTTTGAAACTTATTATAGTCATTGTCGGGCTTAAAAATTCTTTTACCTTCTACCTCAAACGAAATCCAAATTTACGCTTCTTTCGTTGCGCTAGTCCATGATACCCGCGCTATAATAATACTCAAGTACGTATTCCAAATGATACCCAAATAGTTCCGAATGATACCCAAAATGAAACTCCATTGTTTTCCAAATGATAAAGTTTTGTGACAAATTGAGCAGGAAAAATTGCTCCTAAATTTTCTTTGCAGGTCGCCTTCTGTCTCAATTCATTAATTTTGATGTTTGTTTCTTATCGAATTCAATTTTTTTCATCGATAACATTTGCAGAAAAGATTTATTTTTGTCAAAATATCGTTTTCTTCGTTGCAAAGTATTTTTAAAATAACACGTTATATTTTTCTTTTCAGCCGACTCGGATGCTCTAGTCAGGTATGTAAAAGAAAATTTTTCGGAAGAATTATATTTCTCGAATTAGTTTTATGTACGATGTTGTCTTATAAGATTAACAAAATCTAGTACCGAAACGACGAAGCATGAGCAACAAAAATTAGCTTTTCGAGTAACTTTTGTATTTCGCGTTCTAGAATTCAGTTTTGACCAGTTTCGAACAAAAAATGGACACTAATCATCACTCAAATACAAACGCAGATGGTCGACGGTTGTCTAACTTTTACTGAGTGTTCAATAAGTTTTTCGTAAATTTTCTTTCGCCAGCCAATTGAAATGTGAAACTGACCACTTGAGAAAACATTTTCTTTCAATTCATTTCGATGCGGATGCATTTTGGAACCATACGCTACGGGTTCAGAGCTGTTTCGGTGGTGTTTTTTTTGGTTCGTCTGGGACTCAAAATTGAAAACTTTGAGACGAGTGTCAGTTGTTATCGGCGTTGTTTTTTTCGCCAATAGTGACGAAATTCGTTACGCAAAAACTTAATGAAATTTTCGTTCAAAAATCAGCCTCGTTTTTAATCCATGAGAACATTTTTTTACGTTTCTAAACTTTGCACAGAATGCCTGGTGGAAAAGCACCAAGATTTACGCAAAAGCCGAGTATTAAGCAGACCGGCGAGGGTCACTTGTTAATGGAATGTAGCCTAGAGGCTCAACCGGCTCCGGGTATAAGATGGTCCCACGGAACGGATCCCGTCAAGGAAGGTGGACGTTATACCATGACATTGGATCCGAAGGGCACGGATTTGTTTATGGCTTCGTTGTTGATCAAGGTAATCAAAATTATCGACACTTAAAACAACAAACTAACATTTTTTTCGTCACCAACTCATTCCTCATCGTTTTCTTCTCATCATTCATCTTTCATTTTTGAACGCGGTTCATAGATCATCGTTTCACTTTTTGAGCGTTTATGAATCAAAATGTAGTTTCGTCTTTTGTTTCATCGTCATTTGCGTTTCAAATTTTGCGACGTCAAACGCGCAAGAATTTTCGACGAAAACTCGTAATGAGTTTTGAGAAAGTGGAACTTTTTTAAAAACAACATTCGCACACTCACCTCACTTTTCCTTTACATTGCAGTAGAGGAAAAACTTTTGCAACAATTTTACACACTTTTCGAATTCTTAGAAGAACGTTTTATCTTCGAAAGAATGGCAAATCTGATTAGTCAACTCCAGGTTTTTTTCTCTCCCTTTTTCTTTATGCAAATATTTCAAAAACTTAACCGGCAACTTTTTCCACTTATAACATGAAAATCAAGTTTTTAATCATATTTCGTGTCGCGAAACACGGAAAAAAGTGTTAAACTTGTAGCTACATTTGTAGCTTCGAAAATGTATTTTAAATTATTTGATTCCGCGAACTGAAATCATTCGATTTCGAGCACCTAGAAGAATGAATCAATATTTAACGTCAAACGTCAAAATTGCAGTTGTCAGTTGGTGCAAATTACATTTCACAAATGACTTAATTAATTGTCATTTTTGCTTCATTCGATCATGTTCGCGAATTAAATTTTACAAAAACGTTTTCATTGAGAAAAAGTTTTCTTATCCATTGATAAATATTCGCCATTTCAAAATTTGCAGATCCAATTTCCTTTACAAATGTAACTTTTAGAATTTGATTTGTTTTTGAAAATTTGGAATTCAAATGAAATTTTCTTTAAAATCAGATTATTATACCGTGTGAATTAATGAAACCAATTTTAACCTCTTATTCGACGTTATAGAGCATATTTGTCCCTTACACCTGTAGAAAGTTCTTTCGACTAAATTTCAAAACATTTGTTAAAATATTTTTTGTCATCTTTAAAAAGTTGACTGCATAATTTCAATCCAGATGTTCCAAAAAATTGCGTTTCCGGCAAAGTTGATGTTATGTCTCGATTTATCGCCCGAAAACCGTCGTCATCGAACTCGTTTCGAAATATTTTATTGTCATTTTCGAGGAAAATAAATTTCTCGAAATATTTCATTGTCGTTTCGCGAGGGAAATAAAATTTCGCCAATTTTTTACGATTGCAGGACCCGACTGCAAGTGACGGCGGCGCTTACAAGTGCACGGCTGCGAATGAATTGGGCGAAAGCAATGCAAATATTAATCTCAACTTTGCTGGTACGTAAAGAAAAAAAAGCGTTGGGCAGCGTTTTCAGAGTCAGAAAGCAGAAACGAATATTTCTTATCAGGAGGTCAAGAGGAACCGAAGGGCAAAGGTCCGACGTTCGTCGGAAAGCCGAGGATTATCCCGAAAGACGGTGGAGCGATTATCGTGATGGAATGCCGAGTAAAAACCCCCTCAAAACCATCGGCTAATTGGTTCAAAGGAACCGATGCCATCAAAGACGGCGGTCGCTTCAAAGTTATATTCGTGGAAGAACCCGACAACGTTTATCTCTGCCAATTAGAAATCAGAGTACGATTTCTACGCTTCTACAACGCTATTTTGGTTGAAAAATGTTTTACACCCGAATCTGTGGTTTTTAGGATCCTTTGGGAACCGACGCAGGACAGTACAAGTGCAATATTAAAAACGATTCAGGCGAAACGAATGCCAATTTGACATTAAATTTCGAAACGACCGAAGAACCTAAAAGCGATAAAATAGCACCTACCCTTATCGAGAAACCGAAAATTATCCCATCCGCCGATGCAACGAAAGTTTTCATGGAATGCAAAGTGAAGGCTAGACCGGCACCGAAGGTACGTTTACTGTAATTGCGACAGTAAGGCTGTCATCTTGTGAAGTCAGTTTTGACACAAAACCTGTAAATTTATGGACAGAAAAACGTTCTAATTTTAAGGGTATGTGGTACCGTGCTGGTGCACTCGTCAAAGAAAGTTCGACCGTTATTGCTTCGATGAAAGAAGAAGGAGCTGATTTGTACACCTTTAAGCTCGAGATTAGAGTAATTTGTGCTTCGATTTCATTCGAAGCTGTTCATACATAGATTTGCTTTTTTGCTTTAAATGACTGATATTGAACCGTATATTAGAATCCATCTGGTTCGGACGGTGGAACTTACAAGTGCAACATAAAAAACGATGCAGGCGAAACTAACGCCAATTTGAACTTGAACATTGACGAAGCCGAACCACCGAAACAGGAACCGAAGGATAAACCGAAACCGAAGGAGCCCGCGAAGAAGGAACCAACACCAACTCCTCCTTCGAAGGAACCGTCGCCAGTTCCTGCTAAAAAAACGAAAGTCACAACCGAAGAACGAACTGATATCTCGGAGACGACGGAAGTCACAAAAATGTCGATGAAAAAGGTAGATTTTGACTCGATTGTGTTACGAAATCGTTTTCAATCGTTTTCGCTTCTTAGGAGGCTTCACCGAAACCGAAAGAGGCGACTCCAACTCCGAAACCGAAAGAAGAAACACCGAAGCCGAAAGAGGCGACGCCGAAGATCGAAGAGCCGCCTAAGGAGAAGACACCGGTGCCAAAAGAGAAAACGCCCACTCCTGCTGCCACTCCTGCTGCTGCTGCGCCTAAAACTGCAGCTCCGGCTGCTGCTCCTGAGCAGAGCTCGTTAGCAGCCCCGGAACAACCAAGAGCGAGGAGCAGGACTCCTGAACCCCAAAGTCAAACAACCAAGGCTCAAATCAGTACTATCAAGGCGAAATCGACGTAAAAAACAGTTTTCGTACTTTTTGTCCCTTTCTGATGCAAATTAGTCCATTTTTTAGATACAAACGAAATCCGGTTTTTATGGAAACGCTCAAAACTAAAGTGAGTCTAAAGTTATTTTTTGTAATTTTTGGGATGTTAACAAAATGAGATGCTTTTTTTTATTCACATTTTTATATTTTCTGGTTTGATTTTGCGTTTATTTTATTTATTTATTATTTGCATTTTTCTATGTAATCACGTTGCAAAAAATGGCCGATTACGCTATTTTAAATCAAATTATGTTCATTATTTCAGATGGTAAGTGTCCACAACATCAACTATTGCATTTGTTTCACTCTACTCATATTTTTACGCTTTTTAATTAACAGTATTATTTCATTTCCGAGCTAAATAATGTTGCAATATTTTGTTTCTAAAATTTTTCTGGATGTGTTTCAATTTGCGACCAGTTTTGTAAGCAATTTCATTGTTTTCTAGAAAGTTATGGACGGTGAAAGAGTTGTGCTCGAAGCTACCATACAAACGCACACATCGACTGTAATTACTTGGTTCAAGTAAACTTTTTCAAATCGCAAATTTGAATATCATAAAACTTTCAAATTCGATTCTAGAAATGGTCAACCTATTCAACCTAACAACGAGTTTCAAGTATTTTTCGACGGTGAAAAATGTCGATTAACTATATCGGAAATATTTCCAGAAGATTCGGGCCTTTACAAATGTTTCGCCAAATCCGACTATGGCGAAGCTCAGACGAGTTGTTTGGTGGATGTAGAACAAAAAAGTGACCGAACTTTGTTCGTTTGAAGCGTCTTTTGTATTTTTCACATTTGTAAGTATTTTCAGCCCAAGACGAAAAAGTAGAAGTCAAAAAAGTAGAGGTAAAAGAAAAAACACCAATAAAAAAAGTAATTTTTCTTTGTAATCAAAATTCTCCTCGATTCAGCTCGGAAAACTTTTTAGGAACTCACTCCCAAACCCGAAGCGAAGGGAAAAAGTAAAACGCCAGAACCAAAAGAACTTGCACCTCCGAAAGCTGGTCTAAAAACAAGAGAAAAAACGCCCGAAGTAAGTTCACAAAAATACCAACAAAAAGTATTTATGTTTCAGTGTACATTCCAACAACAATTTTCCATTTTTCTTTTTCAACTGTTAATTTGTTTCTTTCTTACTGTACCATTCAGGTTACGTTATCAAATTTTTAAATTTTTTATTTGTGTGCTCGAAATGATGACCATATTTTCGATTCAGTTTTGTGAACGTTTTTATGTTATCATTTTGTTTATTTTTAGTCCTCGTCATTTGCTAAAGTTTTGTTTATTTTTAAATTTTATTCAACTTTTTTTTATTGAAAATCAAAGTCAAAGTTCGAGAGAAACGATTTTCTACCCGACTCCGTTGCGACTGAGAGTTGTAGGAAACGATAAAATTGTTTAAATTTTAAACCCATCAAAATGTTTTATTTAGAAACAAAACAAAAACTTGATTTCATTTGTCATTAGCCACTAAAACGATTAATTTCATTGAAAATTTTCAAAACAATTTTAGCCCACTGATTTTGTTGAAAAAACTGTTAGAAACAGTTTCTAATCTTCGTGCACTTTTTATTTCACTTCTTGGATCACTTGAGAATAAATTTTAATCGTAATTTGTCTTATGCAGTTTCATATTGGATGAGTTTGTGCTGGTCTTTGAAGTGAACATTTATGTTTCCCCAGTCCTTAAAATTTTAACTTTTATTCGAAAAAACAACTTTATTACGAAACGTAAAAGTGAAACTTAGCGAAGTTTTTTACCGTACGAAATATCCGAAATATGTTTCGAATATTGGACGAATATTATGTAACATTAAGGCCGTTGGTCGTCATAAAAAGTTTGTAACGCCGCTCAAGATTATCTTCGTGTAACTTTAGTGCGAGCCTTTGTAAAATTTCGTGAAACGTAGTCGATTCATAAATTTATCTTTTGTCATCAAAATTCATCTCATTAATTCGATTATTTGCAAACTTAATGGAATACAATGGAAATAAAAATTTCAAACCTCCGATTGTGTCTAAATCTGGCCCACCTTCGACGTCGAAAAATCAAATTTCGATAGCCTCATCGAGCGAAAGCGTTGGAACGGGTTTCGTTACTGATCAAAAATTAAATCCGATAAAAAATTTTGTATTTTCGAAATTTCCCAATAAAAAACGAAATACATTTTTAGAACAATTATTACTCTTGGAAGGTCATGCAAATCAAGTAAATCGCGTTTAAAAGTCATTCGATTGATCTCTTGTTAAAATGTTTCTCAAAACTTTGATTTTGGTTTTTTGTTTCATATCTATTTCGAAAAGTTAAAATTTTGATGTAAAATTTTGCGAATACAGCCCCCGAAGAAACCGGAAGAGGAGAAAATTAATTTGAAAGCCGTGCAGTTGAAAAAGGGACGTTCGAAATCTCCCGAACCACCAAGAGCTGCGCCGCCTCCACCTCCGGAACCAGAACCTGAACCGATAAGCCAAGCTTCGGACAACTATAGCGACGAAGATATGTCAGAATCCATCTCGGAATTGCCTACTATTAACAAGAAACAGAAAGTAGATTCGAGACGACAGAGCGAGGTATACTGTAAATTTCGGTTTGATTTAAAAATTGTCGCCGTTTGTATACAATTGAACCAAAATGTAACACCCAACCGACGTTAAATTTGTTTCATTGCAAACGTTTCGGGATCAAATAAGTTTTTATGTTGTGCATTGCATGGTTGTCTACAGTTGTAATTTATCGTGTCATTATTGTCTTTTTGTTTAACGGGTACTTTTGTGATTCATCTCGTTCCACCATAGTGACCAGTGAAAAAAGCCCCAGCCACGGAGTGTTCATAATAAAATAACAAGAAAATATTTGTGACTGCTGTGAAACTTAAAACTTACTGGAAACAAATTTTTTGGAACCGATATTTTGTTTCTAATTTGTCGATTCGAGTTTGTTTCGAACTAATTTCTTTTGACATTACGATTAATAATGTTTAACTTGTTGCGTGTTTTTAATCTTAACTATGTCGTTTTGTTGTATTTATCGTGTAAAATTTTTATTACATTATTTCTTTCAGTTTTTTACTTTCTTTTCTCTTTTCAGTAGATTGACATTTTCTCCGTCTTACTGTTTTCTAGCCTCTACAAGGTGACCAAGTGGGAAAAGGTGCTGGCCGCAGGGTTTCATTAAGACCTGGCGAAGTTGCTGAGGATGGAACTCGCAGGGTAAACAGAACATTTTCCTGAAACAAACAATTTTGGGCTCTTTTCTAATTCGAGTTAATAAAAAAACATTCGTGCTTTTTTGCTAACGCGCAACTTTTTTACGAAACAAATTTGTGTCTGTAAAAACAATATACACAACACTCGTCCATTACCAAAGCAAACTGCTTTAGCTTACAAAAGCTACCGTAACTATTGTACTACAGTTCGACTTCTTGTAACTGTCGTCGCTGCTTCTTACTGTACTTCTACTGTATGTGTCGGGGTGTTGCATATACAATGAAAATGTGACACGAAAAATAAAAATTAATGCTTATTATACTAACTAAATGTTTTACAGTCGAGCGTCAGCACTCTGCAACCGCCGGAAGTCAAAGGAGCCGCTCCCGGAGAGAGGAGGGGTAGTCTGAAACCAGCTGAAGGTCGAGCCGGTATCAAACAAACAGGGGCTAAGGTATTGCACCGAGTGCCGTTGGAGACCACCCGAAACTGTTTTTAACACCATAATCCTTCATTTGAATGCTAAAATCGTTAACATAACTGTGCTCGTTTAAGAAACATGCTTGTAACGCGTATTTGTTAAAAAGCAACGTAATTTAACTTCAGTCTGCTTATAATTGGAACAAATGTTAATTCATGTTTGCTTAGAATAGCAACTCAAACTAAAAAATGTTCCACGTGTTCTTTTGAATAATCTCGAAATTAACTTTCTTAAACTTGCTCATTGTTATTTCGTTGAAAGCTAATAATCGTTCTAAATTTTAGCGTCGAGGAAGTCAGGATATGAGAGCGCAAAAGTGAGCGATAGACACTTAAATCAGGCGACATTTCAATAAAAATATCATTTAAACTTGCTTTTTTCGTTAACAGTGTCGAAGAACTAATCAACAAAGCCTCTACGCCTTTGAAAGCTTCCGGCGACGTCGGACCGCCGAAGATCGTCGAAATTCCTGAAAATTGCACTGCCTTAGAAGGTTAAAAGCAATTTCGCAACTTTTGTCGAGAGAAAAAATATGTTTTAAAAACGAACGCGGTTTTCAGGCGAAACTGCTGTGATAACGTGCAAAGTTGAAGGTAATCCTGCTCCAACTTTCAAATGGTTGAGAGGATCTCGCGAAGTCATGAGCGGCGGTCGATTCAAACATCTGACAGTAACCGAAGACAATACGATTACGTTATTGATGTCGAAAGCTCGTTCGCAAGACGACGGACCGTACACGTTATACGTCGAAAACATACACGGAAACGATTCAGCTATTACAAAATTGTTCGTTACCGATCCATCTGGTTTGGACTTTCGTGCAATGTTGAAGCACAGGCAAGTTTCTGTACTGTATAATACAGTTTACTGTAGTTCACACAAAAGTTATGAAGTTCATCGTTGTTACTTGGATGGTTTCACAATCGACCCATTTTAGAGAATACGAGGGATGGCAATTGGACAAAAGCAAACTCGAAGATGTCGATTTGAAGAAACAAGAAGAAGAACGGCGGCCATCTTTGAAACCAGAAAAGGTCTGAACGACTAACAACTTAGAGCTGGTTTTCTATTACTTTTTGTCACTATTTCTTCAAATTTTGTAGAAAAAAGATGAATGGGAAAAGCCATTGTCGGACGTTACTTGTCAACAAGGTCGTGATGCTCAAGCAAAATTGATATGTATTTGGTGCAAGCCGAACGCCAAAATTCGTTGGTACAAGAACAGACAAGAACTATTTGCGGTACGAAATAAAACAGTTTTGCGCAATATTTTCCGCTCAACTGGAACATTTTTTTTCAGGGAATGAAATACAAAATCCTCAACGAAAAAGAAATGTGCACTTTAATCATCAATAAACCTGACCAAGACGACAGTTCTAAGTATACTTGCGAAGCAAACGGAGTTCCAACCACAGGCTTTTTGGTCGTCGAAGGTGCAATTTTCGAATCGATAAAACGCAGAAAAAGTGCCAGTGTTTGACAGTTTTGAGTACATTTTCAGAACCGCCAGTGAAATACGAATTTACTAAATTGCTCAATCCAACCACCGATTTGATAAGAACTCGAGAAGGAATTCTGGAATGTAAAGTAAACCATTCGAGAGCTCCCGTTACGTGGTACAAAAACGGAAAAGAAATCCAAGTAAGTTATTTGCACAATCATTTTGGCTTAAAATTTTGGAATCATTTATAGTTGAAACTGTTTCAAGCAAATTATCACTTTGTAGCGTACGGACAACCGATATTTAATCGAAAAAGACGCAATCGGTCGATGTCTGTTGACCATAAAGATCGTTGAAAAGGACGATGAGTGCGAATATATGGCTAAGATCGACGAGCAAACGTTCACAAAAACGACCGTCTACGTGCAGGAACCGAGGTTCGAATTCGCTTCGCCGTTGAAATCGGTGAAAGTCAATGAAAAGGAACACGCTTGTTTGGAATGCGAATTGAACGATAAAGACGCCGAAGTTGAATGGTGGAAAGATGAAAAGAAAATCAAAGTGATAAAATTCATTTTCGCTCCGTCATCAACGAAATTTTCGCTTAAACGTGCCGTTTTTTGTTTCAGTTGGACGGCAAAAAATGGGAAGAACAAAAAGTCGGCAGAAAACGCAAACTGTTGGTGAAAAATTGCGGCGTTGAAGACGAAGGCACGTACAAATGTACGACCAAAGATGATTCGACCATGGGCCAACTATTGGTCGAAGGCGCCAATAGATTCACGGAGAAACTTAAAGATATGACCGGCACGGAAAAGGAAGATATTACAATCCAATGTACAACCAAAGATACTCGAGCCAGCGCCGTGTGGACGAAAAACGGAGCGAAAATCACGCCGATGGTCGGCAGCAAATTCGAAGCTAAATCCAAAAATGGCGTTCATCAGTTGTTCATTAGGAAATTGGAAATGACCGACGAGGATTCGTATGAAATCGAAACGGGTGGAATTAAAGGTTCAATGAAATTACACGTCCAGGAAGGTAAGCTTCGAGGCATTTTAGTGTTTCAACCCAAAAGTCTTTAGTTTGACTACCGTTTGGCCGCTTGTTGATCAATTAAATGGTTTTAGCCGAAAAGAAACCGTACATGAACTGGAAACATAAAAAAGTAGAAGCGGAAGCTGAAAAAGCCTTGATATTGAAAATTCCATACTCGAGTAATATCAAAAAGCGTGCACGATTTGCGTCTCACGATTTTTCAATCGTTGACGTTTACTCGTTTCAGTCAAAGGACAGAAAAAAGGAGATCCCGAAGCTGTTCTTCTTCGCAACGGTATTCCCATAAATCTCAAGGATCCGAAGGAGGGTATCGAACTTGAAGTGCATCCGGATTACGTTGCGATTAAATTTAAATCGCCGAAAAAAGCTGACACGGGCAAATACGAGATGAATTTGACGAACACCGGTGGCACATCGACGGCTCCATTCGACCTCGAAGTGAAAGGTACGAGACAATTTTTCTGTTCTTCATAATTTGAATTGTAGTAGATTTTTGATTCATTTCAGACAAACCTGGTGTACCGGAAGGACCCTTGGACATCTCAGAAATAACTGCTCAGGGTTGCAAATTGAAATGGAAACCACCCAAGGACGACGGTGGTGTACCCGTTAAAGGTTACATAATTGAAGTCCAAGAAGGTAGAACCGGTCAGTGGAAGAAACTCGGTGAATCGAAAACGCCCGATTTTAAAGTAAAAAAGCAAAAAACATTACCTGCTCGGTTTATATTCTGACGTGTTTCGAAAATTTACACAGGTGAAAGACTTGCAAGAGCATAACGAATACAAATTCAGAGTTAGGGCTGTCAACGACATCGGCATCTCAGACCCGTTGACCGCTGAACCTATTCTTGCCAAAAATCCATACGGTAAGCGGTTAGAAATGAAACTATAGCTGGGTTTTTCCTTTCCACAAATTCCTAACCTCTTTTCGTTAAACTTCAACAATTGACCATTTAAACTTCCTTCCTCTGTCGCCTTATCCTTGAAGAATACCGATTGAAGTTACAAAAAAACAACAAACAATATTGAACGCAATTTATCCTCAAAAAAGCAAAATAAAAACACTTTCCGTGACTCGCTTGTAAACTAACAGTTACGTTTTTGTTTCTCGTTTTCTGGTTTCATTTCGTTCGTTCACATTCAACTAACAGCATGAGTCATTTTTGACATGAGTTTCTTGTGATTTAGTCGTCTCTTTTCTGTTTTACGCCTCGAATTATATCATACTATATTTTATTGTCTTTGTGTGTTTGTTTGTTTGTTCCTCTTGTGTGCGATTTTGTATTATATTTGTTCGTTTCTTTTTTTGTTTCAAAACTTCTAAATGTGTACGTGTTTTTATGCCAAGTTCAGAAGTACCTGGCAAACCAACAGCGTTAGAAGTGGTCGACATTGATAAAAGTTATATAACTGTAACGTGGAAACCGCCCGAGTCCGACGGTAATTCGCCGATTTTGAAATACGTCGTCGAACGGCGCGAGAAACAGCAAAAAGATTGGTACGCTTGCGGCGAAGTGAAATCCGGCGACGAATTGAAATTCACAGACAGCAAAGTTGTCGAACATCAGGAATACTATTACCGAATCAGGGCCGTGAACATCGCCGGTCCGGGAGATCCGTGCGACTATAATAAGCCCGGAGCTGTCGCTAAAGCTAAGCCAGGTCAGTTCACACTTTCAGCAGATTTCATTTTTTTTTTTCGTTTTTGTGTGTTTTTATTTGTTATACGTTTTGTCTCAATTCTGTTACGAAAGTACCGTAAAAATCGTCATAAATCAGAAATAAGCAACGACAATTGCAATTGCATACTTACGGGGGGCTAACTATCAACTACCATGGGGTTACAGTAATTGCATGATTCCCACAACTGACCGAAAGTGTACTGAACTGTTGCGGAATTGGTGTTTAGAAAAACCTTTCTTGGACAAAACTGGATTGAAGAACATCAAAATAAAAGTCGGCGAAACGATAAAATTCGACTTGACCATTGGTGGCGAGCCGCCGCCGGAAGTCTCGTGGTTCGCCAACGAAAAACCGTTGAAATCCGGAGGGCGAGTAAAAATCACGACCGAAAAGAAGAAGACGATCTTGAAAGTGGAAAGCGCCGAACGAACAGACAGCGGGACGTATAAAATCGTTTTGAAAAATACGTCCGGCGAAGAAACCGGAACCGCAATGGTCATCGTCGTTTCTAAGCCGGCTAATCCGAAAGGTCCATTGAAAGTGGAAGATGTCCACAAGGACGGATGTACGTTGGCCTGGGAACCGCCTGAAGACGATGGCGGAGAACCCCTCGAAGGTTAAATTTGATTACGCTCGAGACCGATTTTCGTTTCATTTTTGACACCGAATATTTGCGCAGAATACATCATTGAAGCCCAAGATATGGCCGAAAGAGGCAAATTCGTCGAAGTTGGCCGATGCAAACCTGGCGACACGAAATTCAAAGTGAACGGTTTGAAACCAAAAGGCGATTACAAATTCAGGCATAATTGTTCATAACTGATTTTTGAAAGTATCGATGTTTAATTGTTTTTCCTTTCAGAGTCAAAGCTAAAAACAAGGAAGGAGAATCGGAACCTTTGCAAACGGAGCAGAGCACAACAATCAAAGACCCTTGGGGTTTGTGAAACATTTTTGATTACAATCGAGCAAATATAAATTTCATAAATTGCGATTTGTGTAGACGAACCTGGCAAATGTGGAAAGCCATCGATTACGGATTGGGATAAAGATCGGATAGATATCGAATGGACACCGCCGAGCAAAGACGGTGGAGCCCCGGTCGAAGGATATGTGGTCGAGAAAAAGGATCCGTTGACCAAAGAATGGGTCAAAGTTATGGAAACAAAAGACCCGAAAGCTTCGATCAAAGGGTTGAAAGAAGGCGAAGAATATCAGTTCCGAGTGAGGGCTGTGAACAAAGCCGGACCCGGTGCCCCGTCAGATCCGTCGGATAAACAAATCGCCAAAGCTAGATACGGTGCGAAGTTTGCTTGCTAGCGTATCTTTTTCAATTTCATCGTTTTTTGTCTTTGTCTTCAGTTCCTGCTTGGTTGGACTTGAAATCATTGGAAAATTTGGTGGTTAAAGCTGGTCAAACGGCTCGTTTCGACGTGAAAATCGGCGGCGAACCGGCGCCCGATGCATTCTGGTTTAAGAACGATAAACCATTGGATATTTCGCCGAATATTTCCATTGAAATCAAAAAAACCGAACACACGGTCATGTGCATAAAATCGGCTCAACGATCTGACATGGGCAAATATAAATTGCTCGTCAAGAACAATTTGGGAGAACAATCCGGAATCGCAGAATTGACCGTTTTAGGTTCGTCGTCGACCGTTTTGTGGTTCACGAATTGTTCCTTATAAGTCGTATTTTCAGACAAGCCAACTCCGCCTCAAGGTCCTTTGGAAGTAAAAGATGTTTTCGAGGATAATTGCCTTTTGGAATGGCGGGCGCCTAAGGACGATGGAGGTGAACCCATTGAATGTTACGAGGTTGAAAAATTGGACACAGCCACTGGTCGTTGGGTGCCAGTTGGAAAAGCTAAAGATACCAAATTCAAGGTGAATACGAACGATTTTCCGTATCGCTAATTGCTTTTTCACGTTAAAATGTGTTTCAGGTTGATGGGCTCAAAAAAGGTCAATCGTACCAATTCCGAGTTAAAGCGGTCAATAAAGAAGGAGTTTCTGAGCCTTTGACAACCGAAAAAGCGACCGTAGCCAAAAATCCTTACGGTACCGAAAAATGCAACTTTTCGTTTGAATGAAGTCGTTTTATGCGTTGGCTTTTTTTTAGACGAACCTGGCAAACCTGGTCAACCAACTCCGACCGACTGGGACGTTGATCGAGTCGAGTTGGAATGGGATCCGCCGTCGAACGACGGAGGTGCACCAATTACTGGATACGTAATCGAAAAGAAATCCAAACACGCTAAGGAATGGGCGAAAGCCGCCGAATTCAAAGAGCCAGTCACCAAAGGAGTTGTCATGGGATTGAAGGAAAATGAAGAATATCAGTTCCGTGTTCGAGCCGTCAACAAAGCCGGGCCCGGAGAACCGTCGGACGCTTCCACGAAAGTGATCGCTAAACCGAGAAACTGTAAGTTAATTTGTTTCTATGAAGGCTTTTAGGGAAAAAATTACGATTCGAGTTTGTGTACTTTAGTGAAACCGAGAATCGACCGAGAAGCAATGAAACCGATCACGGTAAAGGTCGGCCAGAACGTCGAATACGACGTACCGGTCAGAGGTGAACCGCCGCCGGAAAAAGTTTGGTCATTCAAAGACCAAACGGTCGCCAGCACCGATCGCGTTAAAGTAAATGCAATTTATATGTCGATTTAAATTGTAATAGTGCACAAAATTGATTCACGCGTAATTTCACTTCAGATCACGACAGAAGATTACAAAATACACATTATCATTCGGTCTGTGACGCGTAAAGACGCCGGAAAATATACATTGACAGCTACAAATGTGAACGGCAAGGATGTGGCTGATGTTGAGATTTCAGTCTTGGGTAAGTGCACATCATGCCACAGCGCAACACAGCACATCACATCAATGAAAACTGTTTCTCATTTAGGTAAACCAACTCCGCCGAAAGGACCCTTAGAAGTGAAAGATGTGTACGAAGATCATATGACGTTGGAATGGTCCCCGCCCGACGACGACGGTGGCATGCCCATCGACTATTACGAAGTGGAGAAAATGGACGAAACCACCGGACGATGGGTGCCCTGCGGTCGAAGCAACGGAACGAATTTCGTCGCTCAAAATTTGCAAGCCGGACACGCTTACCAGTTCAGAGTGAAGGCGGTGAACAAGGAAGGAGAATCGGACGCGTTAACGGTAGACAAAGGCACCATTGCCAAGAATCCTTACGATAAACCGGGCAAAATGGAGAAACCTAATTTGGTCGATTGGGATAAAGATCACGTCGACATCGATTGGAAAGCGCCGGAGAACGACGGCGGCGCTCCGATCGAGAAATACATCGTTGAAAAGAAGGACAAACATGGAAAATGGACCAAAGCCGTCGAGGTGCCTGCGGATCAGACGAAAGCCACTATTCCCGATCTGATCGAAAATGAAGAATATCAATTCCGAGTCGTAGCAGTTAACAAAGCCGGCCCCGGCGAACCATCGGAACCGTCGGATAGAGTCATTGCCAAACCCAGAAACCGTAAGAATTTGCACAATTAGTTGCATTTTCTGAACTTGTCGTGAATGTGTTTTTGACGCGATTTCAGTGGCGCCGAAGATCAACAGGAACGATTTGCCCGCAACAACGGTCAAAGTTGGTCAACCGATCAAATTCAACGTGAACATCACCGGCGAACCGCCGCCAGAAGTTACCTGGGAATTTGCCGGCGCGCCAGTGAAACGGGATAATAATTTAACCATCGAAAATCCCGACTACGTCAGTAAACTATCTGTCGTGAAAGCGACACGAAAAATGGCCGGAGTTTACAAGATTACGGCCAAAAACGTAAACGGCACCGACACGGCCGAGGTCAACGTAATCGTTCTGGGTAAACCTTCCGCCCCCGGCGGTCCGTTGGAAGCTCACGACGTATTCGAAGATAAATTAACTTTGGATTGGAAACCGCCGGAAGACGACGGCGGTACCCCGGTCGACCATTACGAGATCGAGAAATTGGACACGGCCACCAACCAATGGGTGCCGTGCGGCAGATGCAAAGACACTTCGTGAGAGCGTTTTCGGACCACTTTTACGATTCATTAAAAAAACTTGCCTTTTTTCAGTTTCACCGCCGAAAATCTTCAAAAGGGTCACAATTATCAATTCAGAGTAAAAGCTGTCAACGCCGAAGGCGCTTCGGAACCATTGCAAACCGAGAGCGATATTTTGGCAAAAAATCCCTTCGGTGAGGACAAATATTACTGAAATTTTGCAAATTTGTGATTCATTTTTTGGCACACATTCGAACAATGAGTAATTGATTTTTGTAGATAAACCTGATAAACCGGGCAAACCACAATTGGAAGATTGGGATAAAGATCACGTTGATATTAGTTGGGCTCCGCCTGCGAGCGACGGCGGCGCACCGATTGAAAAATACGTTATTGAAAAACGTACAAAATACGGAAGGTGAGCGCAACAAGCAGTAGTGACGTCATTGTCTAATTTCATGGAAATGTTTCAGATGGGAACCTGGCACGGAGGTTGCTGGCACCGAAACGAAAGCAACAATTCCTAATTTGACGGAAAAAGAAGAATATGAATTTCGCGTCATTGCCGTTAACAAAGGCGGTCCCAGTGACCCTAGCGACGCGAGCGAAAAAGTCATCGCGAAATCAAGAAACTGTAAATGACACCAAAATGCATTTTTGCAAACATACTTTGAGTTACAAAACTGTCTTTCCTGTAGTGGCGCCTCGAATTGACAAGAAGGCTATGCATACCGTCACAATAAAGGCTGGCCAGATGTTCGCATTCGATGTACCTGTCGAAGGTGAACCGCCGCCAAAGTGCACCTGGTATCACGAAGGCGACGAGAAAAAGGCTGGCGGAAAGTACGAAACTGTCACTTACTTGTTTCATATATTAAACAACTATAGCATTGAACAACTTTATTTTCTAAATGATCATTTTTGCGTTTCAAAAATTTGACAGAATCAAAATCGACAATACCGACTATAACACGAAATTCCAACTGAGAAACGCCGAACGAGGTGACAGCGGCGTTTACAAACTGAAAGCCGAAAACGTCAACGGTAAAGACGAAGCCACCGTCCAAGTGAATGTACTGGACAAGCCGACCGCTCCGGGCGGTCCTCTGACGGCTAAAGATATATTCGCCGATAAAATGACTCTCGAATGGAAACAGCCCGAGGACGACGGCGGTACGCCGATCGACCATTTCGTGGTTGAAAAATTCGACCCGGTCACCGCCCGATGGGTGCCCGCCGGAAAAACGGCCGACGGAAAAGCTACTCAACTGACCGTCGACGGATTGACCGGTGGCAAGGATTATAAATTCAGAGTCAAGGCTGTCAACAGCGAGGGCGAGTCGGTGCCGTTAGAGACCGACAAAAGCTTCTTGGCCAAGAACCCGTTCGGTAAAAATTCGAATCGTGGAACTATTTTCGGTTCATTTTGAGACACGTCTTGGACGTTTTTCGTGCATTTCAGACGAACCTGGAAAACCTGGAAAACCCGATATCGTCGATTGGGATAAAGATCACGTTGACATTAAATGGACGCCTCCGGTGAATGTAAGGACGTCGTTTTTTGGTGCTCACATATTGAAAATCGAGTTCAAAACTCGTTTCAACTTTTTTCACAGGACGGCGGAGCTCCAATTGAAACTTTCATAATCGAAATGAAAGATAAATTTGCACCGAATTGGACGAAAGCACTGGAAGTTCCTGCCGATCAGACGGCTGCAACTATCGCGGGATTGACTCAAGGAGAAGAATATCAGTTCCGCGTCCGGGCTAAAAATAAGGCCGGACCCGGTGCCCCGTCCGAAGAATCGGACACGGTCATCGCCAAGCCGAGACATTGTAAGTTTCGCAAAAATACACATCAAAACTAAGTTTCGACGTTTTAACGGTGCGTTTTTGCATCTAGTGGCGCCGAAAATCGACCGTAGTGGCGTTCAAGATATCAAAGTTCGAGCCGGTCAACCTTTCGACATGCAGATTCCAGTGTCCGGCGAACCGCCGCCAACGGTCACGATCACTTTCGCCGATAAGAATTTAGACTCTACGGATCGTGTGAAAGTGGACAATAAAGATTATCTTACGAAATTCGCTGTGAAACGCGCATTGAGAAGCGACACCGGAACGTACGTTATCACGGCGACGAACGAGTCTGGAACGGACAAAGCCGAGTTTAACGTCACCGTTTTAGGTACTGTTTTCTGTAACGTAAGTATTTCATGAACGCACGTTATCAGTGCGAGATTTTGTTTCATAGACCATCCTGGAAACCCCGAGGGTCCTCTGAAAGTGACCGACATTCATAAGGAGGGATGCAGTTTAGCCTGGAATCCGCCGACCGACGACGGAGGAGCCGAGATTTCTCATTACATCGTCGAAAAAGAAGACGTCGACACTGGCAAATGGGTCCCCGTAAGTTTGCGATTCGATGCATTTTCGATTCCGTACTTTTTGAGGTCTTACTTACAATTGTCGTAGGTCGGCGAAACGGGCGACTGCAAGTTGCAAGTTAACGACCTGAAACCGAATCACGAATATCGTTTCCGCGTGAAAGCCGTGAATCGCTACGGCGAGTCGGATCCGTTGACGGCGCAGAAGAGTATCGTGGCTAAAAATCCTTTCGACGAACCCGGAAAACCGGGAACGCCAGAAATCGTCGATTGGGATAAGGATCACGCGGATCTTGAATGGACACCGCCTGCGGCTGACGGCGGCGCGCCAGTAGAAAAATACGTCGTCGAAAAGAAAGGAAAATTGGGCGATTGGGAAGTGGCCACCGAAGTTCCGGCCGGCGAAACGAAAGCGACGGTCAAAGGATTGAAGGAAGGCCAAGAATATCAGTTCAGGATCAAAGCGGTGAATAAGGCCGGAGCTTCACATCCCAGCGACCCAAGTCGCACGATGGTAGCTAAATCTAGACACGGTAAGTTGCGAAATTTTTGTTTCACTTAAAAACTTTAGTTAATTACAGACTGAAAACGTAGTTTTTGGTTTCATCAAAATTAGGTTTCGCTTTTTTGCTTTCAGTGCCCCCGAAGATCGACCGAACCAACTTGAGAGATATCAAAATCAAAGCCGGTCAAGTGATCGAATTCGACGTGAAAGTCGAAGGTGAACCGCCGCCAAAAATCGAATGGCGATTGAACGGCGAACCGTTGGGCTCGTCGGATACGACGAAAATCGAGAATCAAGATTATCACACGAAACTCAAGACCGTCGGCGCCAAACGCGTCGACTCGGGCAAATATAAGATCATCGCCACCAACGAATCGGGCAAAGACGAAGTCGAAGTGGAAGTTACCGTTTTGGACAACCCTTCGGCGCCCGGAGGACCTTTGGATGTGAAAGATATTCACAAAGAAGGTTGCACGTTGAAATGGAGAGAGCCAGAGGACGACGGCGGTTCGAATATTTTGCATTACGTCGTTGAGAAACAAGAAGACGACGGAAGATGGACTGAAGTATGCATTTTGGGAACTGCGATACAAACCGTAGTTACCAACAATAGTTTCGCTAGAGACCGTCGACCATTGATAGTTGACTTTTGCATTGATTTGCGTTTTTGCAGGTTGGGGAAGCTCGCGATACCGAAATGAAGATAAATAAACTGAATCCCGGACATGAATACAAATTCAGAGTCAAGGCCGTCAATAAACAAGGTCAAAGCGCGCCATTGACCACACCTTTCGCAATCGTCGCCAAAAATCCATATGGTATTTTTTCGTATGATTCGTTTTTTGACACTTTTAGGTTAAAATGAAGCCTTGAATTTTGTTTCAGACGAACCTGGTAAGCCTCGCGACGTGAAGGCGACAGACTGGGATAAGGATCATGTAGATTTGGCGTGGACTCCTCCCGAGAACAACGGCGGTGCGCCCATTGAAAAATACATCATCGAAAAGAAGGATAAATTCGGCGATTGGGTCGTCGCTGCCGAAGTAATTATTTTGAATTCATTTTTATCTCGATTCGTCACAACGTTCGCTCGTTTCAGGTGCCCGGAGGCCAGTGTACGGGAACCGCCGCGGGCTTGACACAAGGCGAAACTTATCAGTTCAGGGTCAAAGCCGTCAACAAAGCTGGACCTGGTCAACCTTCCGAAGAAACTGGACCGATAGTCGCTAAGGCGAGAAGATGTAAACGATTACTGCCCGAAACTGCACTAAAAAAACAAATTTTTAAACGTTTTTTGTCGCAGTGGCTCCCAAACTGAATCTCAGCGGATTAACGGACATAAGAGTTCGAGCCGGCATGCCGATCCATTTGGAAGTACCGTTCGAAGGTGAACCTCAACCGACGGTCACGTGGAAACGAGACGACGCCACGTTGAAATCTGAGGATAGAACGGATATCGAAATAAAGGAAAATTTCTCGAGCATTCATATCATGAGATCGGAACGATCGGACGCCGGAATTTATTCGATTTCGTTGAAAAACGAATTCGGCGAAGATAAGGGCACGTGCAGAGTCATCGTTCTCGGTAAGAAACAAATTCATACTCATTTTAGTGTAAAATTCATTCACTTTGCGCCTGTTTTTGTTTCGTTCGGTGCTTTTTTGTTGTTCATTCGCTGCGTTACGATTTTAGACGTAGCATCGCCGCCGGAAGGCCCTTTGAAAATATCGGGAATTCACAAAGAGGGATGCAATTTGGACTGGAAACCGCCCAAGGACGACGGCGGTTCGGAAATTATGCATTACGTGGTCGAGAAAATGGACACCGCCCGCGGCACTTGGCAAGAAGTGGGCACTTTCCCCGACTGCAACGCCAAGGTCACGAAATTGACGCCCAACAAAGAATACAAGTTCCGAGTGAAAGCCGTGAATTTCCAAGGCGAATCGAAACCTTTGACCAGCGACATCGATATCGTCGCCAAAAACGAATTTGGTATCGCGAAATTTGTTTTTTGATACGAATTTTCGACACATTTTAATTACGGATTTGTGAATGGCTTTTCGTCCCGTTTCAGATGAGCCCGACGCGCCCGAAAAACCGGAAGTGGTCGATTGGGATAAGGACAGGATCGACATCAAGTGGCAACCGCCGAAGAACAACGGCGGCGCACCGGTGAAGGAATATATCATCGAAAAGAAGGAAAAAGGCAGTCCTCATTGGGTTGAATGCGGTCACGCGAAAGGAACCAATTTTTCGGCGGTGGGTCTCAAAGAAGGACAAGAATACGAGTTCCGCGTTATTGCCGTCAACGAAGCCGGTCCGAGCGCGCCCAGCGAACCGTCCGATGCTAAAAAGGCGAAACCGCGTTTCTGTAAGTTTCTCTAGTCAATGAAGAAACTATAGTTGATGAATAACTAGTCGCTGAACTATAGTTGCGGAACAATTGTTGTAGCTTATCAACATTGCCAGTTAATATTTTTTGTTTCAGTGGCTCCGAAGATCCTAACTCCCGTGAGACAAGTGAAAGTGCGCGCCGGCATGCCGTTGAATTTCGAAATTGAATACGTCGGCGAACCCAATCCCGAAGTGGAATGGAGTTGCCCCGGCAAGCCGTCGATGCCCGAGAAAATACAAATTGACAATCGTGAAAATATAAACACGCGAACCACAAGTTTGTTCATACCGGCGGCGAAACGTTCCGAATCGGGAACGTTTAATTTGAAATTGAAGAACGACGTCGGTTCGGATCAGGCGACGATTGAAATCATTGTCCAAGGTATACTGTAACTTACAGTAGCGCATGTTTTCATGAATAATTTTATGAAACGATTTTAGACGCACCTGCTGCACCTGAGGGTCCGTTAGAGGTTGCTGATATCACCAAAGATAGTTGTATTCTTAACTGGAAACCACCGAAAGACGATGGTGGAGCCGAAGTTAGGTAACAAGATTGGACATCTGTCGTCACTGCTGAGCTATAGTCACTACTCAACTATAGTCACAGCTCAACTGTAGTCGCTGTTCAACTATAGACACTGCTGAACTATAGTCAACCCAACCCATTTACACAATTCACCGAGCTAATGAGCGACTGTAATCACTATTCAACACTTTGAAAATTGAACTCATTTTTGGTCGTTTCAGCAACTATGTGGTCGAAAAACGAGACCTAAAAAGTAACGTGTGGACGCCGGTCAATAATTTCGTGGTGGGCACGTCGTGCATCGTACCGAAATTGCAAGACGGTCACGATTACGAATTTAGAGTTTCGGCGGAAAATACTTTCGGTCGCTCTGAGGCATTGAACACCGATAAGCCCATTACAGCTAAAGATCCGTTCGGTATTATTTTCTTATGATTCGTGGTTGATTTTGATTTCTTACAACTATGTCTTACTACAGGTGCTCCCGGCAAACCTGGTCAGCCAGTATGCAAAGAACACGATAGGGACCATATCGACATCGAATGGGACCGTCCATCGAGCGACGGCGGTTCTCCAATCACTCATTACGACGTGGAAAGGAAAGACGTTAAAACGGGAAGGTGGATTAAAATCAATTCGCAACCTGTTAAGGTTCGTGATAGCTACCAAATGGAACATTACGGAGTCGACTAAAGGACGGTTTTTACAACTTTCAGGGCACAAAATACCACGACGATAAAGTAATGGAAGGCCATCAATACGAATACAGGGTCGTTGCCGTCAACGTTGCTGGTCCGAGCAAACCCAGCGACGCATCGAAAATCATCACCGCTAAGCCCATGTTCGGTAGAAAAATCTATCCTCGCTGAGACGAAATCGTGCCAATTTCAGTTTCACTTCACATTATACGTTTCAGAAGCCCCTAAATTTTTATTGGATTTGCACGGTAAAGAAGTGCGTATCAAAGCCGGCGAACCGTTGGACTTGAATATCCCGCTGGTCGGCAGTCCGACGCCGACCATCGACTGGGCCAAGGAGGGAATTTCCTTGCGACCCACGTTGACCCAAGTGATCGAAGCCGACGACGTTCACACTCGACTTTATATCCCGAGCGCGAAACGCAGCGATACCGGATTGTACACGATTAAAGCCACGAACAATCTCGGCGAAGCGAAAGCCGACGTCAAAGTTATCGTCATCGACAAACCCGGCGAACCTCAGGGACCCATCATGTATCCGGAGATCACCAAGCACACCATACAACTCACTTGGCAACCGCCGAAGGACGATGGCGGCACGGAATTGACAGGTAAGAGCAAAAATTGAATGCGTATCGAGCATATTTTGATTCACACTTCGAGTGGTTGAAAATATGGAAGTTATTGAATAACAATGAATACTTAACTACTAGTGTCCGATAAAATACCTGTCTTTGAGCAGCTATAGACATGAACAACTATAGTTAGCGCACAACTATAATAATTTTTAGGATACGTCGTCGAAATGCAAGAACTCGGTAGCACCAAATGGGAGAAATTAAAGGACTACGTACCCGGTACCATGTACACGGCCAAGGGCTTGGACGAAGGAAAACAGTACACGTTCAGAATACGCGCCGAAAATATGGCCGGACTTTCGGAACCGTTGTTGGGCGTTCCTGTAACAGCCAAGGACCAATTTAGTGAGCGTTTCTCGTCGATTCGAGGCAATTTTTCCATGCTAATCGGTCTGAATTCCGTTTCGCAGATGTTCCCAGCTCTCCTGGTCAACCGGAGATAACTGGATACGATAGGACATTGGTCAATTTGAAATGGACCCCGCCGAAGGACGACGGCGGTAGTCCGGTCACTGGATATCTCATTGAGAAATATGAAAAGAAGGGCGGCGGCGATTGGTCTCCAGTGAACACGGTACCCTTCTCGGGTACCGAGTACACCGTGCCCAATTTGGCCGAAGGCGAAACTTATCAGTTCCGTATTAAAGCCGTCAACGCTGCAGGCGAAAGTGCGCCCGGTCGAAGCTCCGACTTGGTCACTTGCAAACCGTTCGTCAGTAAGTTCGGAACTGTTAACGGACAAATTTCGGAAACACGAATTCGTTTCTCTTTTTAGCTCCTCCTGGCGCTCCCGAGACGCCTCGAGTTGGAAAAGTGACCAAAAATACCGTGGATCTATCGTGGGTACGTCCGGTGAAGGACGGCGGCGCGCCCATAACCGGATACGTGATCGAAAAACGACCCATGGCCGGAGGCGATTGGGAAGCAGTTAACGCCAAACCGATCAAAGTAACGAAACGTTTTTGAGCTCGATTCAGAGGTTTCTTTCGATCAAAAAATGTGACAATCGTTTCTCATTCAGGATACGAAACTAACCGTCACTGGCTTACCCGAGAATCAACAATTCGAATTCAGAGTGAAAGCCGTAAACAGTTCGGGCCCGGGAGAGCCGAGCAAACCCACCGATCCAGTGTTGATGCAAGATCAACCCGGTCGCCCGTTGATCGACATCGGCGCCGTAAAGGACATCACGGTCAGAGCCGGACAAGAATTTACCATCCGCGTTCCTTATTCGGGCGCCAATCCGAAACCGTCCGTCGATTTCATAAACGGCGATCGTGAGATGTTCGACGAGGAGGGAAGAGTGAAAGCCGAGGTACGATTTCGCGCTGTTTTGTGAGTTGTTTTTTTATGAAAATAAAATTGGACTCGTTAAGGTGCTCGACGACGCAGCTTACTTGCGCGTGACGCCCAGCAAACGGTCGGACGCCGGACCGTACAAGGTCACGTTGAGAAACAGATACGGTCAAGATACGGTCAGACTCAACGTCAACGTGCTCGATCGCCCCGGTCCGCCGCAAGGTCCGTTGGACGCCAGCGACATCGAAGCCGACGCTTTGACGTTGAATTGGCGCGCGCCGAAGGACAACGGCGGCGACGAGATCACCAACTACGTCGTCGAGAAAAAGGAACCCGGCGGCGACTGGACGAAGGTCAGCAGCGCCGTTCACGGAACCAATTTCCGCGTGCGCAACTTGCGCGAAGGCGTTCCGTACGAGTTTCGCGTCATGGCCGAAAATCAGTACGGCGTCAGCGATCCATTGACGACGACGGAGCCGATCAAGGCCAAAAATCCTTTCGACCCGCCCGGCGCCCCGGGCAAGCCCGAACCTCTCGAAACGTCCGAAGACGCCATAACGATCAGCTGGACGAAGCCGTTCAAAGACGGCGGATCCCCTATCCAAGGATATGTGGTCGAAAAACGTGAGAAAGGCGAAAGCAAATGGGTGAAAAGTTCATTCGCCCTGATACCCGATACGAAGTTCAAAGTAGGCTCATTGTTCATAGACTATAGTGGTCTCGTAACTATAGTTGTCCATTGACTATAGTTGGTCAACGACTTTAGTTGATCAGTGACTATCGTTGTTAAGTAACTAGAGTTGCTTATCAACTATAGTGTCTTTTCATTTAGGTTACTGGTTTGACCCCGCATAAATGCTACGAGTTCCGAGTTTGCGCCGTCAACGCCGCCGGACCGGGCGCTTATAGCGAAGGTTCCGAGCCGATTTATGCTCGTCGCCCGCCGTGCGCCCCGCGCATCGACATGAGCATGCTCGTTCGAGATATCTTGGCGTTCGTCGGCGATCCGATTCGCATAACGGTTCCTTTCTTGGCTAGTCCGCCGCCGACCGTCGTTTGGTCGAAAGCTGGCACCGATATAACGCCAACGGATAGAATCGACGTCGAAACGTCGGATTACATATCGGTTTTGCACAATAAGAAATGTACCAGAGACGACAGCGGTAGTTACACGGTTCAGCTGAGGTAAAAACAAAAATCGTGCTCAAACCAGCTCTGAAACGAGTCGTTTCTAAATACTTAATTTTTAGCAACGAATTGGGATCGGATTCTGGCACTGTTAGAGTGACTGTTGTGGACAGACCTGGACCGCCCGAAGGACCTTTGCTGGTCACTGAAATTACGCCGGACAGCTGTCACTTGACGTGGACGTCGCCCAAGGACGATGGAGGCTCTCCAATTACGAACTACATTGTCGAACGATGCAACATGAAAAATCCAACTAAATGGGAAAAAGTAAAATCATACAGATGAACAAAATTAAAAAAATTTTCATGAAACAATTTTCGACATACATAAGGTGTCATCTTTCGTCCGAACCACTCGTTACGAAGTACCTGGCTTGATCGAGAACAACGAATATAAGTTCCGAGTCAGAGCCGAAAATCAGTACGGCGTTTCGGAACCTTTGGAAAACGACAAACCGATAACGGCCAAGTATCAGTTCGGTGAGTACCGAAAATGAGCCAGAATTTGATTGTTTTCTAAATTTCAACGAATGTAACGATTTTTTAGGACCTCCGGGACCTCCGGGCGCTCCCGAAGGATGGGACATGGATTCCACGTGGATCCACTTGAATTGGGATCGGCCGACCAACGACGGCGGCAGTAAGATCGTCGGGTATCACGTCGAGTACAGAGAGCCCAACGCCCACAACTGGACGTTGGCTAATCCATACGCGTGCAAAGATCCGAAATTCAAGGTCGAAGGTTTGCGTGATCGTGGCGAATACGAGTTTCGCGTTATCGCAAAGAACGCCGCCGGCAACGGCAAACCGAGTCCAAGTTCTGGAATTATAAAGTTGAAACCCAAATACGGTCCGCCGGGCCCGCCAGGCATGCCGCACGCCGAGAGCATCGGGCGAAATCACGTTACGCTCACATGGTCGCCGCCGATACTCGACGGCGGATCGAAAATTAACGGTAACGTTCAGTTTTTATTGTGATTCGATTTTAGGTCAAGATTGGTTCAGTTTTTTCCCTAATCCAGCATATATTGAAGGATAAACGTCATTTTCAGGTTATATTGTTGAACGACGAGAACTCGGTTCTGGCGTTTGGATAAAATGCAACGATTACAATATCAGAGATCCTGAATTCACCGTCTCCGGTTTGATGGAATTTAGAGAATACGAATTCCGCGTTGCCGCCACGAATAGCGCCGGTAGAGGCGAACCGTCGGCACCGACGTCGCCCATTAAAATACAAGAAACCGGCGGCTCTCGTCCCGAGATCGTTCGAAAACCGTTCGACGTCGCTAGTCCGTTGAATAAACGCGTTATTTTCGAATGCGAAGCTATCGGCCGACCTACGCCGACGGCGAGATGGTGAGTAGCGAGAAATTTCCCGGAAAGATATCAGAAAAACAAAAATCGTGTCGTCTTTCGTCACAGGTTGAGAAACGGACGCGAATTACCCGACGGCGCGCGATACAAAGTGGAACAAACTGATTCCACTTACAGATTAACTATCCGAGAGATTTGGGATATCGACGACGGCGAGTATACTTGCGAAGTGTCCAACGCCTTCGGCAGCGACGTTTGCACGGCCAGACTGAGAGTTCAAGGTAAAAAAAAATTTGCTTTTCAATTTATGACACCGATCAACATTTTTCCGAACGGATTTAGCACCGCCCGTGATTGAAAAAGAACCAGGAAACGTTACGTATCCGGACGGCGATATGGTTCGATTGAAAATCTATTTCAGCGGCACGCCGCCGATGCAATGCAAATTGACACTGAATCGCGACGACGTGTCGCCCGATCATAACGTCATCAAGATGGTAGAGTTCGATGATCATGTGCTGATTACCGTAATGTCCATCAGCCAATTGTACACGGGACGGTACGAACTTACAGTTAGCAACGAGTCTGGTCAAGCCAGCTGCGGTTGGTACATGAATGTGACCGGGTTGCCCGGACCGCCGACGGGTCCACTGGGCATTTCTCACGTTAACCAGCACCAAGCCGTTCTCAATTGGAAACCGCCGAGGGAGGACGGCGGCGCCAAAGTTACTCATTATGTGGTCGAAAAACGAGACACGTCAAAGGACGCACAGGATTGGACGGTCGTCGCCAGTTACGTCAAAGTATGTCATTTTTCGATTAATTGAATGTGAAACCACTTTGAACTCTTTTTGATCTCTGTTTGGCCTCTTTTCAGGATACGACGTTCGGCGTTCAAGGCTTATTCGAAGATCACGAATACGAATTCCGCGTCAGCGCTGTAAACGAAAATGGTCACGGACCGCCGCTGAGCGGCGACGGACCGGTGGTCGCAAGATTGCCATTCAGTAAAACAAAATTGAAACTAACGAGGCTTAAATTGAAAACGATCGAAAACTTATTGTAGATCCGCCGGACGCGCCTGGTATTCCTGATGTAACAATGATCGGCGAAGATTTCGTTAATCTAACGTGGGAACGCCCGAAGAACGACGGAGGCGGACGAATAATCGGCTACTTAATCGAGAAAAGGGAATCCGGAATGGAAATATGGCAAAAATGCAATCAATCGCCCGTGCCCCAGACGATTTTCAATTGTCCTCATTTGATCGAAGGTCGCAAATACGAATTCAGAGTTTTCGCCGTCAACGAGGCCGGCAGCAGCCCGCCGAGCGCCAACTCCAACGAAGTGATCGTTAGACCGCCGGAAGGTACGAATAACGTTATCATTGTTGCCCGAAAATGGAAATATTTCATCGTATTCGACGCGTTTTTCAGTTTCAACTGCTCCAGAAATCGTTCACGCTTTGGAAAACGTTGCTGGCGAAGAAGGACGATCGGTGAGATTCGATTGCGAAATCAGCGGAAACCCGAAACCGGAAATAAGATGGTTCAAAGGTGCTCGCGAATTGACCGACGGAGGCAAATACGCGTTCTTCTCCACCGGCGATAAACACACGTTGATCGTCAACGATTTATTCGGCGAAGACGCCGACGAGTACAGTTGCAGAGCGTCAAACATCGCCGGTACGCGCAGCACTCGCGCTGAAATCTTTATCAAATGTAAGTCAAATTTGTGTTTCTCAAAAATACCACGATAGTCGGCAAAATTGATTCGTTTCTTTTAGCTAAACCTCGCGTCTACGTACCGCCGAGGTATCAAGTGAAATGCGAATACCAGAAAGGCGAAACCGTCGTCATCAAGATTCCATTCAAAGGATACCCGCATCCGACGTCCTACTGGACGAAGGACGGCGTTAGAGTTTCGTCGACAGATAAAATAACGATGGAAACCACGGATAGATTTGCTATTTTAACGTTGAAAAATACAACGCGCGACGACAATGGCGCCTACAGAGTTGTTGTAGAAAACGAACTTGGTTACGACTCGGCGACGATTAACGTCGTTATTTGCGGTAAACGAAGTCGAAAACGATCTCATTCGAAACTTTTGCGATGGATTCATTTCTGTTGCAGATAAACCAGATCCGCCTCGATTCCCCGTTGTGGAAAATGTTCTAGATGAAGCGATTATACTTTCGTGGAAACCTCCGACGTTTGACGGCGGTTCTTACGTAACAAATTATTTGGTAGAAAAACGCGAACTGCCAAACGGCGAATGGACATCGTGCAGCAAAACGAGGTAAGTTAAAAACACTCGTTGCCCTTTAAGACCAATAAAAAACAAAATTTCTAACGCTTTTCGCCATTTTCAGATACTCGTATTTCACTGTGGAAGGATTGAAACAAAAACATACGTACGAATTCAGAGTTTCTGCAGAAAACAAATACGGAATGTCGAGCCCGTGCGAAGCCACTGCTCCAGTGATCATGAAAGGACGAGAGACGAAACGAAGAAGGGGCTATGATAGTAAGTTTTCGCGAACAAAACGATTCACACATTTCAACCGTTTCTCACTCACTTTCAATCGGTTTCGAGCAAATTTTTCGCCATCTTCGACGTCTTTTCTTGTCAAGATCTGTTTTATGATTTTTCTTCTTGTTTCCAAATGACTTTTTATGATTATGATTTTTTCTACTTTTGTTTCAAAACTATTCTTTACAGCTGACGAAACTGGAAAGAAAATTAGAGGCAAGGGCGCAGGCCCGGTGTCCGATTATGATGCGTATGGTAGGTTTCAGTGTGGTTTTAGAGTTCAAAAACGGAAGCATGGAATGAAATACAAAAATTAATACAGTTGTCAGTTAAATAAAAGTTGCAGTGTGTTTTGACCATATTCATATAGTTTTTGGGCTAAAAATTTGTCCCGTTGTGTTTAGTTATGGAGAAAATTCCGTTTCATCATTTTTAAACAGATTTTTTTGTATTTTTAGTGTTCGACATATGGAAACATTATATTCCTCAACCGGTCAACATTAAGAACGAATCCGTTCATGATTACTACGATATTTTGGAAGAAATCGGAGTGTAAGTACTCATTTTTTAGTTTCGAATTTGTGGAACTATTTTGAGCACGTTCGAGATATTTCAGCGGCGCTTTCGGTGTCGTCCATCGATGCGTCGAACGGTCAACTGGTAACGTTTTCGCAGCCAAATTTGTTAACACACCGCATCCTGTGGATAAGGAGACAGTGAGGAAAGAAATAAATTTAATGGGACAAATGAGACATCCGAAACTTGTTCATTTGCACGACGCTTTCGAAGACGACGACGAAATGGTCATGATTTATGAATTGTAAAACAATTTCTCGTTTCGTGTTTTGGTCGCTGAAATAACTCTTTCTGACACGTTTCGTGTAGCATGTCTGGTGGTGAACTGTTCGAAAAGGTATCTGACGAATCCAATCGCATGACCGAACAAGAGGCCATAAATTACATGAGACAAGTGTGCGAAGGTGTTAAATTCATGCACGAAAACAATACAGTACATTTGGACTTGAAGGTATGCAGTTTGCGGTTATGCGTATTAAAACAACAAATCATTAACATGTTTCGATATGTAGCCCGAAAATATGATGTTCACGACACGAAAGAGCAACGATCTTAAAATAATCGACTTCGGTTTGGCATCTAAGTTGAATCCAAAAGATGTCATTAAAGTGACTACCGGCACGGCTGAATTTGCTGCTCCCGAAATCGTCAACCAAGATCCGATCGGATTTTACACTGATATGTGGTCATTGGGAGTTTTATCTTACGTTATGTAAGCGACTGATTCGAGCAATAATTTCTTTCATGTTTATGAAACTGGTTTTTATACCGTTTGTTCTTTCTGAAACTAATTTTTGCTCTTTAGCCTTTCTGGATTGTCGCCGTTCGGCGGTGAAGACGACGCTGGAACGTTGAAAAACGTCAAAGCTTGCGATTGGGATTTCGACCCCGAAGCTTTCAAATCTATATCCGACGAAGGAAAAGATTTCATTAAACGACTCTTGTTGAAACAACCCGAGTATGATAAGGAAAAAACAAATTTTTTGTTTCGTTATCAATATTTACTCGTTTCGCAGAGCCCGAATGACCGTTCACGAATGTTTGGAACACCCATGGTTAAAGGAAGGAGGCATTAAAAATATGGACAGTTTGGACGAACGTATTCCGTCCAGTCGCTATCATACCATCAGAGATAGAATTCGTCTCAAATACGATGCTTGGCCATTGCCTAATCCGCCCATGGGTCGTATCGCAAACTACAGCTCGTTGCGAAAACACAGACCGTTAGAGTACCACATCCACGACGCTTTCTTCGGTAAAATAAACGTGAATCTTGTTTTTTGCGCTGTTTCGCTCGTTTGAAGTCATTTTTCTTGTTCAGATCGTCGCGATGCTCAACCACGTTTCGTTATCAAACCGCACAGCACCAGTTGCTTGGAAGGCCAGAGCGCCACTTTCTACTGTCGCATCATCGCGACTGCAGCTCCGGTGGTATCATGGTAAGCATGGATTATGTACAGTAGAAAAGCATAGAATTCATTTTGACACTTATTCGATTAGGTTCCGCGACAATCACGAACTGAAACAAAGCGTGAAATACATGAAAAAATATCAAGAAAACGATTACGCTTTGACCATAAATCGCGCTCGTTTGGACGACAAAGGGGAATATATCGTAAGAGCCAAGAATTCCTACGGAACTAAAGAAGAAGTCGTCTTCTTGAATGTACAAAGTAAGTCGATTATAGATTCGCGATTTGTTGCTGTTTGTTTCAGTTTTTTTCTTGGAATCAACTTTGACGAACACATTTTTTTGCAGAAGTACACGAAGCAACTCCACCGAAACCCGATGCACCAGCGCCGCGCAAACCAGTGGCTCTATCCACTGCGCCCATGTTCGAGGAACCCGATACGCCGCCCAAGTTCACGTTTCACTTGCGACCGCGTTTGATTCAAATAAATCACACTTGCAAGTTGATTTGTTGCATGACCGGAAAACCAGCGCCAACCGTATGGATTTTATGCTCATAAACTTGTCTCTTTTGAGTTTAACGGGGTTGATTTTGAATTCTCAGATAACTTGGCTGAAAGACGGTAGACCAGTGGACGAGGATAGAATTCAAGTGGACCATAGGCACGGCGTGTGCTCGTTGGAAATTTACAGTGTTAAATTAGAGGACGCGGGAAGATATTCCTGTTCAATCGAAAGCAAACTAGGAATCGACGAAACCAGTTGTGTCTTGTCAGTTCAAGGTAAAAGTTTTGAAACGCAATTCTTTTCAGTCTTTTGATTGTTTTAAATTGGTTTCTGGCACCATAAGTGAAAAATTGTGCACTTTTCTCTATTCATCTTCAAATATTCGTGAATCGTTTCTGTTTCAGGACGAAGAGGTGGAGAAATTGAACCAGTGCAACCGAGGGGCTTCATTCCTTCATACAAACCTCCGAGAAGAATCTACGAAGCTGCGGCTTTATCGGACGATTCGCCAATCGCGAAATCGAGTTCGGCGATGGAACTGAGACAGGACAAGAAGGACACGCAAAAACAAGCGAGAAAAGCCGCCGACGATCTGTTTACGAGTACGTTTTCGATTTCAAACAGTGCGAATCTCGTTTTAACGCCGTTGCGAACGAATTTCAGCGAAGAAAACCGAGGAACCCGAACCGCCTACGTTCAGTCAAACTTTGACGGACGTGACAGTGGCAGAGGGTCAACAGGCGGAATTTAAATGCAAAGTTTCCGGAAAACCGGAACCCACCGTCCAATGGTTGCACAACGGCGAAGAGCTTCAAAGTTCTTCAAACATTCGAACTTCCCTGAGCGCCGGTCTGGCGACGTTGCTAATAGAGCAGGCTTCGGCCGACAGCCAAGGCGAATATTGTTGTCAAGCAACGAACCTTGGCGGTTTCGACGCCACCAAAGCTCGGTTGATTGTTGAAGGTGCCGCGTTTGTTTTTTTCAAATTAACCACTGTTGTTCAATTTCGTTTCCAATCGAGCACTTTTCAGGTTCGCAATCAACGCCATCTGCACCGGAGCCAAGCTCCGTCGCTGCAGTCAACGGCGAACCCCAAGCAGCTGCGACAACTCCCGCAGCATCAGCAGCAGCAGAGCCCGAAGGAGGAACGCCTCCAAAATTAGTGAAAGATATAGAAAGCGTCGTCGTCGCCGAAAAGGCGGCCGTCGTTTTAGAATGCCAGATATCTGGTAAGCGTCGTCATTCGTTTCCTCAACAGTGTGCAACTAGTTTCTAGAATATGCCCGGCTCCTTTCTATATCTGACACCTATAGGGTCTCATTCGAACGCGTTTCAGGCGCCCCTACCGAAGTTGTTTGGTTAAGAAACGGAAAAGAAGTGAAATCAAGCGACAGCCATAAGCAGGAAAAAGACGGCGGCACTTATAGATTATCCGTAAAACAGGCCGTCTCCGATGATTCCGGTGTTTATCAATGCGAGGCTTTCCACCCCTCAGGCAGTGTAGCCAGCGTGGCTACGGTGCTTGTACAATCAAAATCCACCACTCCTCAGGTTGTGAGATTGCCTCAACCGGTCATTGTTTCCGCTGGTCAAGCCACCAGTTTCAAGTTGGATCTAGCTGATATTACGAATCTAACGGGTAAATAAAGTTATCACCGTCGATAGTTTATAAAGTTTTTGCCCAACATCGTCCATTTTTTTCTCAGTTCAATGGTTCAAAGGACAAGAAAAAGTGGAAAAATCCGAAACCATAAAATCCGTCAAATCCGGCAATACCTTTAAATTAGATTTCAAGACTGTCGACGTCGGCGACGCTGGCCAATACACCGTTAAAGTGATCAAAGACAAAAAGGCCATATCCAAATACACGGCGTCCCTAAATGTGATACCATCATCTTAAATCGGCGTCTTTGCGCGAAACGGTTTTTTTATTTATAATGTTTCGCCTTTCGCTCTCTTTTTCATTTCTGAAATCAAAAAATTTCTTATTAGCTAAAATTCTATATCTCTATTTTTATTGTCAAGGTTCCATTTTGACGAAATTTTTATCAGCAATGTTTTTTAGAATGAAACTGTTATAATGCTGTAATCGTAAAATTAGATTATTTTTTGTCACGTAGTTTTCAGAAAAGTCGTGAAATTCGTTTCTACTCGTAACGCGTCAAACAAAACGGGTTTCAATGGGGGTTGTTCCCGTAAGTTTGGTCGCCGGTTCGATTTGGAAAAATGACACTTTTCACTTCTTTTCATATTTTTCATGACTTTCCGCTATTTTTTGTTGCGGAATTCATTGGAAAATGTTTTTTTTATTCGAAACATCGTAATAGTAAACCGAAATGTTTTTAGTTTTTTTAAAACTTATTTTATTATGATTTCCTTTTTTGACAATTATCGCCTCTAGTCAGTCACTGAAAGAAGTTATTTATTGATTATCTATTATGTTCGCTAGGCGCTGTGTGCTAAAAAGTTTGCTCAGCAAGGAAATTTTCGCTGCTGCAAAAAGTTGTGATTGTAGTTGCGGGGTGAAATTAAAATATTTATAGCTGTATCTTTTTGGAAGTGAAACACAGAAAACTTTGATTCAATAAATGACATGGAAAAACAAGGAGCAAGCAAAATAACTGGATTTGGCATATCAACAAATTTAAGTTACGTTACGCTGAATTTTCAAATATTTTCAATTTTATTGAATAGATTTATTAAATTTTATTCAAATATTTTCAATAGAACAGTGAATAATGACAAATTCATAGCGTGATAGCCAAGTACACAAGAATTTCGCGTCGAATTACCGTTATGGACCGAGATATTTTATTTGCTACGCATATAATTGTTCCCGGTCGGTCGTTTCATTTTTTGTCTGCGTTTTTAAAACTTTACGCAAAATTTGTTTGTAATATGATTAATTAATTGTCGTTTTTAGTTTTCAAGCAATTCTTGTAAAAAATGCCCGGTTCGAAATTGAGTTGCAACAGTTTTTACATGTTTATGTTGGAAGTAAAAAAACGAGAAGAATCGAAAGGAAAACGGTTTCCGCGCGGTTTGGATGACGTTAATCCGTTGGCGAGCTTGGAATGGGAACGAATGTCGAAAGACGTCAAAGCGGCTTACAAGGAAAAAGCTCGAGAATACAAAAGCAGTCAAGAATTTCGAGCTAAAAAGAAACAAACGCGAAGTCGACCTCAACGAATGAAACATAAATCGAAACACTGCGAAGGAACTTCCTCGGACGAATCGTTTACCGACGACGAAAATGCAATATTCGTAACAAAAACATATGTTCCTTTTGCTTCTCTTGATGTTTTTTGCTGAAATCTTGTTTGTTTTCAAGTTCGACTCTGACGAAGAAAATCGTTTTTATCGACGACGCGAAGAAGATCGAAATAATCTGAAAACAGCTTTGACTTGGAACTTAGGCTCCGATAATTTGGCGAAAAGTAAGAAAAGCTAAAAACTTGCTCTGAAATTAGTGTTTATGTGAACTTTCTTTACAGATGTAACCGCCGAGCCGTTTTACGTTTTTTTCACTCAAAATTATTACGAAACGCCCGATCACGAATACATGCCGGCGGAAATCGCGATGGTCGAATTTACCTTAGTCAAAGGGATCACGAGACAGTATCACGCTGTTCTGAAGCCAAGTAATTAGCTAATTGTACAGATAACATTTTTACTGTGGTGTTGAAATATTTTGTTTCTTTCAGTTCGCATTCCTGAACATTATCGAAACGTCATCGGCACGAAAGGTAAACTTGTCTGATTTTTATCCCGAAGCCCTTCAGTGCGCGAACTTATAAGCTTTTTATATTTCTATGTTGTGTGGAAATTTTCATTACTGATTACATTTTTCTACGTTTCAGTAATGGAAACTCATAAAATATCGCCAAATTGCCTTCCGAGGGAAGCTCGAGACGATTATCGAGCGGTCGTTGACGAAATGAAAAGTTTCTATTCCGGAAACAAACAAACTAATCAATTCAGGGCATTCGTGCTCACCAGGAAATTTAATTCGGCTCAAGGCGCTATCAAAGCCCTTCGAGATAAAACTGGTAATAATTTTGTGCTGTTATTATTCGATAAGATATGTGTCTTTTTGGTTCCTACTGAACATCGCATAATTCACGATTTTACAGGTTCGAAATGTTTCATTCCTCACGAGAAAGTATCGTGCGTCGAAGATTTGTATATTTTGCTGTACGGCTTCAAAGGAGCCAATCCTAAACGAGCCGATTTAATGGGATTCAGCGAATTATTGGACGAAACTAACTGGGACTACGAACCGCGCACTTTATGTTCGTTACACGGACAATTACAATCTAAACATTGCGCTTTAGCTGTTGCCAGGAAAACTTGGTAACGTTTTATGTACTTTTTTGATGAAATCACTCACTGACTTGTCGCCAATTCGATTTGTATTTGCAGCTATTATTTGTTCGAACGCCTGAAGGATATTTACGGATTAAATTTGACCGATTTCCACATTCCGCCGCTACCAGTTGCAACTAAAGAAACGGTTTCTGCCCATGCAGCCGTATCTACATCAGATTATTTCGCTTTGCATTCGATTCGACCGCCGTTCGCTTGCTTTGCAGCTCCGAAAACCGTATCGCAGTTCGAATCTCGAAAATCTCCACCGCTGGCTTACGATACGCGCGAACGACCACTGTTTACGTCTTCGAAAATCGTTCCACGAAAAATCGCACCAGCTTTCGAATTTCAAGTTCCACCAGCTACTTACGATGCTCGTTAATATTTTTTTCGGTGTTCTGTGTAAATTTTATTGACTCCGTATTATCTTCTTTGTTGCAAATTATTTTGTGCGTATGATTTTGTTAATCAGAGATAGTTATTGTTTCAACAAAGTTTTAACTATAATGCTAATAAAATTCGTCTTGTTTTTCCACTGGGAATCTAAAAATGCATGCATGCGATTTTAGCAAGGACAAGTGCCAGCGCGGCAAAAAAAGTGCACCGATTTTAGATACATTTAGTTCAACTAATTTTTAAAGTGTTAGAAACAATAATGTTTCAACTTTTTAAACGAATCAATATAACGTTAATATCTAAAAGATCATAGAGAAATCGATCGACTTAATGCAACTGTGTTTGTTCTTTGTTGCTAAATAACAATCCAAAACGGAAAACTTGCTATTTTTCGTACACTATTTACAAGAAACGATTACTATCTAACAAAAAAATTTACGATCATTTTTGAAACACGAAATGAAAAATTTGCCAAGGTTTTATGAAATAAAATAGCGTTAAATGTGTTTGATAATTCCAAAAAATTGCACTGACAATATATTTCAAATAATGGTATGCAACGTTGCAAAAAATTAACTTTTTTAAATTTTTAGCTATCCAAAATGACTACAAAAAACAATCAAAACGGTCGAGTCATTAAACAATATCAGTACAATATAAAAGCGAGTAGACATCGAAAGCTAAATTATAAAACTGATTTCAAACAAAAAAGCTCTTTGCATTTTTTTAAATTGTCATAACTATTTCTGAATAAACTTATACGTTCAAAATTACATTGGAAATTAGATTAACGCAAAGGTGCTGATCGACGAATGAACGCTGGTGTTGGAGCGCTGTTTCCCCAATTTGTAGCCTTCGGCGACATTCGAGATCGGAAATAATCGTTTTCGTTATCGACGCAGGCCATTTGGGCTTCCTTTTTCCAAATGCTCTTTATCCACAAATCCGGACTCCAGACACCGTTAGGACTAAAACGTAAAAGATTTTTTGGAAAATTGAAGAAATTTAGTATTTTCTGAAAATTGAAGAAAATGAGTATGTCAGAAAAGTCATCGCCAATCTTACTTCAAAAATTCGTCAGGTAAACGTTCTTTTCGAAGCATATAAGCTCTGATTCCGACTTGTAAATCGCCTCTAATTTGCAACATTGCATCCTGAAATAAGGCATATAATTAACCATTTGTGATTGACGAAAACTAAATTTCTCACTCGATCGTAACAATATTCAACAGTCGATCCATTAAATTGAGGTAGTCTCAAGCTAGGTAAGGCAAGGTAAGACATATCTCGATATTTACTTCGACCATCGAACGAATCTTCTTCGCCGCGCAGTGATTCTGGAGTTGTGATCGTCGAACAGTTGGACGAGTAAAAAACACGTTTCGACGAGTTGCATTCGTTGCTCGTGTCAAAATCTTTGGTCGTATTTTTTTCGCAATCGTCGACGTCGCTGTTTGAAAAATATCTGCTTTTGACGACTGTCGGACCACGATATCGATGTTCAGCTAATGATTCGACGATCGGACAATCGGGCGGCGAAGGCTTCTCGAGAAACGAATTCGGCGTCGACGGCGGAGTTGAATAGTTATTTTGCGAATTCGTTGATGGTATGGAAGTCGGTGCGTCGACGTTAAATCTTCGATTTATGTTCGGCGGTTCTAAATCTGCGAAACCTTTGGGCTTTTTGAAGAAACCCCGAACGGGCACGATCGGCGACGAGGTGGCCGCGAAATCGGAATTGTCGCCATTCATTAACGTTCGCATACGTTTTTTGACCAAAAATTTCTCGTTTCGTATCTTATCGACAAACTGTTGAAGCGCCATTGTGTTTTCCATGAGACTCATCGATTGGTTATCAGCGTTATCGAAGAACGTCGACGTTCCTGTAAGTGTCGGCCCAACGGTTGCGGTCGGTCGCGGTTTGAAATTCATATTTGATATTTTAGTGCTGAATTATAAAAAAAATCTAAAAACAAAAATGTCTTATTTTTTGTTTTTGTAAACGTGAAACAAACAAAAATTACTTTTACTTTATTAACCCACCAAATACACTGCTAATTTTTTGCAGCCTTCAAAGCAAAACACAACCATTCGCAACCACAATCGGAGTAAAACTGACGAAGACACTTTACATAAAAAAGAAGTCAATTATAAAACTTTTAGCAACTTCTTTCATCTCTTAAGTAAACTGTTGAATTCTGTTTTGAAAAACGCCACGATTTGAATAAATTATAGTTTTATTTTTATTGTAATTAGATTTCTAAAAAAGCTAACTTTCAAACTTTCAATAAAAAAATTTGATTTATTTAATTTATCGCGTGATGTCTGTAACCTTGAATAAGATACACCTCCTTATTGTGTAACCAGTGCAATATCAATCAATGAACGTAATTTACTTCGCTAAATCTTTCAATTTTCATTTGAATATCCAAAGCAATTTAAATTTTCCTAACAATTAAGCATTTTATTTCTACACAATATTGAACATTTTAAACCTGAGTATTTAGTATTCTGAACCACTGTAACTGTAGGAAGAAAAGTTTGACGTTGAAAACGAAATATTGCAACTTGTCGATGACTGATCGTAACTTTCGGTAGACGGCAGAATCGAAATAGGACTGTCACTAAACAAAAATTCGGTTGAACCCTGTTCAGTTTCGGACGACATTCCTGTCGAAATATCGGAAATTTCAGTATAACTTTCAGCATGGGAAAGAATCGAATGACCAGAATCGGTTGTCGAACCTGTGTATACGATTGAATTATTTGCGCTGATTTCGGAAACTATTGAATTGTTGTGACGGAATTCGGGTAATTCGCTGGCACCGATTTCTGAAATATCTGTCGACAAATGTTCCTGATCGTCGACGTCGCTTAGCCATCGGCTTGATATTGTATGAATGCTTTCGTACACGCTCGACTCATCATGAACGGAGATATCTGTTGCTTCTTCTTCCATAGTAGTGCCTGCAGGTGTACTTCTTCCATAGTAGGCCGATCTAATAATCAAATAGAAATTTATTAACAAAGTAGAAAGAAAAGTTTTACACAATTATTACGTACGATAGAATTCCCCAGTTTTGAAGAACTTCACCAACGCCACGTGGTAAGAAATATCGTCGTCTAGGAATATTTAAATTCCAAGTACTGGATGATGTCGTACTAGAGTCACTTAAATTTTCGTTATTCTGTTCGCCAACGTTTGAATGGCTATTGAATAAGTAACTACTCGTTTGACCGTCGTCCACTTGTGGCGCTGATTGAAGTTGCGTTTGATTATTTGCGATTGCATTGTTTCTTCTTTCGATTTCCAAAAGTTCGTTCAACGCATAATTAGTCGGCAATTCGTGCGCTCGACCATTGTGCAACGGTGTTTCTTGACGACAGGTCGGACATGTTAAACGGATTATTCTACCGGGCGACCACGGTCCGCTTTGACGACGCAATTGTCGAAGGCACGGCAAGCAAAAACTGTGACCGCAAATCAAAACTTTAACGGGAATTCGTAAAAGTTGCAAACATATTGCGCAGTCGGTCATTTTGAAATTTGTAAATTTACTAGTAAATTAAGAAAGTTATAAAGCAACCGAACGGCGCCAAACAATTTTTAAGACTGGCTAATTCAATCAATATATACATTCTTTTTTAAGCGTGCATTGTTTCTTTTAAAAATGTGGGTTTTTTTTGTTAATTTTGGATTATAAAACAAAACGAAGTAAAAGAGCAAAATTTTATTAGAACGCCTAAGAAAATCGTCAATTCGCTGAATTAAAATTTCGAAGTCGACAACAGTGAAATGATAAATTGCACAAAAAGCGAAAGAATTTTTGGAATAGTTGCAAGAGGTGCAAAGTTGACGAGTGTAGTGTACCCCGGTAACCGGTTGAGATACAAATCATTAGGCATTATAAATTAGGTTCAAACCAGTGGTCATAAGTATGTGCCATACTGTACATACAATAGGCATGCGAAGGATGATGGATAGTTGTGAAAAAACATCATGGTATAATAAATTATAGGCGTACTTGCCGACGTAAAACAGTCATTAACGGAACTCAAACCAGACACAGACCTTATTGTCTTGTCCTTCCCCTGGTAAAAATTTCAAAGGTTCTCATCGCAAAAATGAATCGTTAGGTCAATAAACAAAATCAACAGTTACAGAAGTGATAAGTTGACAATAAAACGTGTGACTTATGCAAAAATTGTGTATTTTCGCTAGATTTAACTTTGAGCCTAATATCACACGACAACACCATAAACACTAAACAAACAATTTGCTCTTTTTATATTCTAAAACAAATATCCATTAACTGAAAAATTTCTGATCGATTATGTACTAGAATCAACCTGTCGTCGCCACGCAAAACTCGTTTGACAAGTTTTTTCGGTACTTGTCGGTGACAAAAAAGTGACGCAGATTATTATTGAACGTGTTGACGGACAAAGTTCATCGAAACGAAACGGAAAAAAGCATAAAACACGTCTTTTATTGTTTTTGTACCGATGCATGCACCATTCGCGCCGATGAAGTTAATAAAAAAACAAAACTCGAGACATCGTGAAAACGTGGTAATTACTTTTCGTACAAAATTGTACACAGAAATGAAACAAATATTACAGTTTATCGTGTCATTAAACTTCCGGATCGACGTCAAAAGTTGTTTCGTTATCTTTTTGACGGAATTTGTTCAGTTTTTTTTATCATTTGCCGTTGTGCGACATTATACGCGAAAAAAACGCCGACGCCGTACGTTTAATGTTCGATTTAAAATTGTGATTCGTTAAAACTGCTGGTTTCACTTTATCAGCGCCGTTGTTGTTTGTATCGACGACGGCGGGAATAGTGTTCAGAATTTGAAAATTTTCGTGTACGCCGAAAATGAGACGATGAAACTCTTCCGGCTTCAGTCTCGACGCCGGATCCAAGGCCAATAGTCGCCCGATAACGAATTTATATTTATTGGACGCTTTATCGGGCACGGGCGGCTGATAACCGAAATAATTTCCATCCATAGCGCGCAAAAAGAACTTGCACAAATGTTGTTCGGTGAACGGCATCGCGCCGGTAATACATTCGTACAAAACAACGCCGATCGACCACATATCAATTTCGTCGTTGTATTTGTGCGATTCGACGATGCACGCGCCGACTTCGGGCGCCATATACAACAATGTTCCGACTAGATTCGATAGATCGTTGCAGCTTTGCGTGTCGCGGCTGCATCCGAAATCGCACAATTTCGCAATCTCGATTTTCGGCTGATCCAAATTGAGATCGTTTTCGTCGACGACGATGGTCAGTTTCGACGCCGGTTTGAGTTTCAACAGGATGTTTTGCGGTTTTATGTCACGATGCACGATGCCGTGCTTGTGCAACGACAAATAGCCTTCGGCCAAACATTTCGACAGCACGTCCAAGTTTTCGTCTGTCAACTTGCCGTGCTTTTCGAGAAACTCGCCCAAATCCATATCGCACAATTCCATGATGACGTACGTCATATCTTCGGACAGATTTTCGACGACACCCAAACAATTAACGACGTACGGACAGTGAGCTTTGACGGCCGAATCGACTTCGACATCTTTCAGCATACCGGACGGAACTCGTTTCAACGCCACAGAGTTATCCAAACCGTCCGACGATTCGGAGATGCGTCGACCGCGGAATACCGTGCCATAGGCGCCTTGGCCCAACTTCTCGGAGGTATTGTATTCGTACTCACCGATACGAATATTTTCTGTTTCCATTCACTGATCGAGGTTGAAAAACGAAACAGAACAAAAAGCAAACAATCTCTTATCAAAAATATCAGGGAGACTGGAAATTGAGCACCACCTAGTCGGACAGTTTCACCTTGATGCGAATAGAAGTCTCGACGAGTCGACGACGTTACTGAACTAAAAACTTGTACGTCCACCAGTCGTTTACGGTTGATTTTCGATTCACGCGGTATAATCCTGATTTAACAGGTAAAAGTTGAATTTCTTCGACAATAAAAAGGAAACGGTTTTTGGTGAAACTAGTAACGAATAAAAAAAGAACCAAGACTCGTTCAACAGATCGGTGCGTTTTATGTAGATCGAAGAAGGTTATTGACTGGAACCGATATTATTGTACTGTAGTGCCTGAGATAGATTAAAAAAGTGTCGCGTTTTGTATCAAAAACTGGACGTTTCTTGAATGAAAACTGAATCGACAAAAACGGATTGAATTTCCCGACATACTAACCTCGCAACGTATCATCGCGTGGTTGATTCGTAGGCGTTGGATAATGCCATGTTATTCGGATTTTTCCCCCTCCGATCCGTTGGGCGCATGGACAAAACTGGTACAAAACGTGAAAATAAATATAAAAAAAACATCGGACAGACCCAGTTTGGAATCAAAAATATAAAATTTATTGGTGCTTTTTTCGTACTTTTGATAAACAAAAGTTGTACGTTGTTCTTGTCGTTCTTGTTGTTATTTTTGTACTGCGTGACACGGTTAGGGTGTCGAACTTGGTACACATATAAACAACAATATTTTGTGTGATTCCAATTATGTGTAAGAAAAAAATGCAAAAAAATGTAACCAATAATCGGCCAAAAAGCAAGAAAAAACTGATAAAAAGTAATTAACCTTCTTGGTCATGTTTACATTTTTATTCTTTGAATTTTGGAATCGTAAAAACAAATCCAGGCTATTTTGTCTTTTCAATAACGGATAATAAGTTTTTACGTTCATAGAAGTAATCTAAAACAATTGCGACAATGAATTCTGCGTTTCTATTTTGCGCATTGTAATCGATTTTGAGGTTGCTAGTTTTGCACGCCGACTGATGATTTCGGAGTTCCTGAATGCTTATACAATTCAAACCGAATCTGCTTTTGAAACAATGATTTTATTTATTGCTCGTTGTTCTCTCCAACGTGGCAGCTTTTGGAATAGAAACCGATCATATTCTTGTCTCACTGCATTTTGAATCGGGAAACTTTTCGGATTTAGTCGAGGAAACGATTCGAACGAAGAATTATGAAAGCCTTAATTTTGGTAGGCGGTTACGGAACGCGTCTCCGCCCGCTGACGTTAACGCGACCGAAACCGATTGTGGAATTTTGCAACAAACCAATGATGCTCCATCAAATCGAAGCGTTAGCCAAAGCGGGCGTCGATCACGTCATTTTAGCCGTTAGCTATCGAGCAGAAATGTTAGAAAAAGAAATGAAAGTCCAAGAGAAAATCTTAGGCATTAAAATCATTATCTCCTTGGAGGAAGAACCACTTGGAACTGGTAAGCCTACTGTAGGTTCAGTTACTGTTTTTGTTTTCATCGTAATTGTAGTTGCATCACAAAATGGCAAGTATAGTCAACTAGCCATGACAACTATAACGGCAATATATTCGTATTTTCGGCGATGTGACATACGACAACGATAGTTTTCGTTGCAACTATAGTCTCATTGCAGCTATAGGGTGCAACTGTTGATCAACTATAACTTTTTGTTTCAGCCGGTCCATTAGCTTTGGCGAAAGAATTTCTGCAAGGCGACGAACCATTTTTTGTTCTTAATTCGGATGTGATATGCGATTTTCCGTTTCGAGAAATGATCGAGTTTCACAAGCATCACGGACGAGAAGGCACAATAGCTGTAACTCGTCTATAATTAATTCAACTGTTATTTTGGTTTTTGGCACGTTTTATTGTTTTCTAAGGTTACGAAAGTCGAAGAACCGTCGAAGTACGGTGTCGTTGTATTCGACGAACGGGGTAAAATTGAAAAATTCGTCGAAAAACCTCAAGAATACGTTGGTAATAAAATTAACGCCGGCCTTTACATGTTTAACTCTTCCGTTTTAAAACGAATACCTGTAAGAATTGAGAAGATTTTAACTCGATAAACTGCAAAAAACATGTTTGGGTACATATTTTGCAACATTTTTTATCTTTAGCTTAAGCCCACTTCAATCGAAAAGGAAGTCTTTCCGTCAATGGCTAGTGACGAAAATTTGTTCGCCTATGTTTTACCAGGTTATTTTTCTATTTCACGATTGTTTTTTTTGTGTATCACTTTTTATTATCAATTCGCAGGATTTTGGATGGACGTTGGACAACCGAAAGACTTTTTATTAGGCAGTAAATTTTATTTGCAACACTTAAGAGACAAATTTCCCGAGCAATTAGCCGTCGGTAGCCAGTTTCACGGGAACGTTTTAATTGTACGTATTGAAATCGAAAAACGACTCGTAACTTCATTTGCAAGCATATTTTTTTGTCATTTTCGTAGGATTCGTCGGCGAAAATCGGTTCTCATTGTAGAATCGGTCCGAACGTCGTTCTCGGCCCGAATGCAACTTTAGAGGATGGCGTTTGTATTAAAAATTCGACTGTACTTTGCAGTTCCGTCGTTCGATCGCATTCATGGATTTCGAGTTGTATTGTCGGTTGGCGTTGTGACATCGGGCGTTGGGTAAATACTAAACATGTCATTTGTTGATTCAGGCGAAACGAAGCTCTAATTAAACCGTGTTCGTTTTTTGCACGTCAAGTGTAAATTCTGAAACGAAAAGTAACTTGAAATTTTTCGTTCAGGCCCGATTGGAAAACGTTTGCGTTCTTGGCGAAGATGTAATTGTGAAAGACGAAATGTATTTGAACGGAGCCAAAGTTTTGCCACATAAAGCAATTTCGGATAACGTACCCGAACCCGATATAATTATGTGATTTTGGAGCAATTTTTCAAACGAACGATGTCAGAAAAGAAACTTAAAATGAATTCTAAGCTATAATTTCTTCATTTCAATTTTTGGCTTTTTATAATCTTTCGGCAGGTCCCTTTAAGAAGACGTTTATTGTTCGAAATTGTTAATATTTGGGTCGCTTTTTTGTACTTATCTTCTTTTTTATGACACAAATTAATTTCATTAAATATTTATTCTGTGATCATCATTATAAATCAATTTTTGTTGAATCTTTGGGCAAATTTGTTGAACATTCCGCGGTTTTGTGTACGACTTTTTTTGTTCTGTTTTTTAATTAGAACGAGGACAATTTTTTTTTTAAGAATTGAAAAACATCGTTAAGATTCGTTACTTATTTGTTACCTATTCGTTAAGAAGTGCCTTCGGATGCTTCGATCTGAGAAAAAAGCTTCAATTAAAACTTTTAATTCACAACAATAGCAAAAAGAGAAGTTTCATCGACATGCTATAATTGATATTATGAAATTTAATATTGATATTTAATATTGACAATGATGCACATTCTACGTTTCAAAAATTTGCATCCATATTATATGCTGCTGTGCCCAGTGGGGTGACAGTGGAAAGCGTGGACTTCAAGTAACTAGGTTAAAAGATTGAGTGGTCATTATGGTAAGTGAATTGACTAATTTGATTTTGTATATCAGATAAGTATTATATGCTGCTGTGCTGATGTGACTGTTGATGGAAATTTGTGGAACATCAAGAAGGTAGGTAAAAAGTCTAGCCAAATATGGTAATTGGCTTTGATAATTTGATTTTGATTTTTTACATCCACATGCTAATTGATTAGGATTGGAAGACAGAATACATCTCACGTTTCAAAAATTGCCATCCTTAGATTCGTTTGTCTGTCCATTTTGTAAAAGTACGTTCCCTCGCCTACCATCAAATCAATTGTCTCCAATTATCCTTATACGTACAGTACGTGAACATTATTCTTTTCGGGTCAGCTGAAAACCTAATTCGAATCTGCTTTCTTAATGTGTAAAAATTGTGTTATTATATTAAAATTTTGGTCCTATGGACTCCCACACCCTGTGTCTAGGTGGCTGGTATTTTACACTATTCCTCGGACTCTTACCTAGAGTCAGGGAGGGATAGTACTTGTCTTAAGATTTTTGATGTTCCTAGCAGGGTCACTTGCTGGAGATCTTCTGTCCTGATGGCATCGTGTATGGATTGTACATACTTACTATGGTTTTTCGTAACTGCTCCGAGAGCCCCTATTACCACTGGTACAATGTTGCCCTTA
>JAQGBA010000020.1:0-106073 GCA_034698125.1 Prionchulus punctatus | reverse complement strand
GACGCATAAATTTTAGCAGGACTTGTTTGTGAAATTAAATTTTTGTTTTCAATTCAATTTCAGCAATTTCAATTGCAGCTGATGTTGCGAATCTGCAAGTAAAACGCTCCATGCAAGTTCGCAAATAAATACTTCATTGCAACTATGTAACCAAAGACGTCATTGATACGATGCAATCTAAAAACTTCTTTGCAAATCTGCAAATTAGACTTCATCTTAACTCTCTTACCGAACACTTCATGCTAGTTTATGATCGGTGACATCATTGCAAGTCTGCAATCAAAGGCTTCATTGCTAGTCTGCAATCAAAGACTTCAGAGCAAGTATGCAATCAATGACATATTGCAAGTCTGCAATTAAAAACTTTATTGCAAGTTTTTAATCAATGACATCATTGCACGTCTTCAATCAAAGACTTCATTGCAAGCTATCAAAGACTTCAGAACAAGTTTGTAATCAGCTCTTTTTTCCAACCCTGTTACAAAATATTCAGTTCAACTCTAAAATCAAGAATTCGTTGCAAACATTTCATTGCAAGTCAACAGTCAAAGATCCATTGTAAATCTGTTATCGAAAATTTTCAACGCAAATTTCCAATGGATTACTTCATTACAAGTCATCAAAAAGTATTAACTTTTCTTTGAAACTCGTTTTTATTTACAAAATTTTTTCTTTCTTACAAAACTTTCTCTCACAAAATAAACACAAGCTCGAAATCACCAATCCAATCAGCAATAGCACAAAAATTCCGAATGTCTCCGAAATTCGCAGCGGCTTATTTTCCAGCGATATTTCTTCGTCCGGATTGATAATGTTGCAAAATTTCTGCTTTTGAGCGTATTGCCTTTCCCAAATCGGGATCATTCCAGCGTCCACCATGTTGAAAATTCTGAAAATCAACAAGTCGATTTCACGATCTACGATTTGCAATGTCTGCAACTATAGCTCACTCATTTGAAAATACATCCGTCAAAGTTGATCCTTTTTGAAATGCAAACCCGAACCAACTGTTGTAGAAATAGTCGTTCAGCAAAATCAGACTTTTATTCAGGCAGTATTTTTGCTGGATACTCTTCAAAAAATTCACTTCGCTCAACATCGCCACATTCTTTTCGGTCAGCATTTTCGAAATACATTTATCGGGCGTACTCCAATAATTCGGATTGTTCTTGAAGAACTTTCTGAGAGATATCAAGTCTGGATCATTTGTGGACTAAATACATCACAATTATGAGCCACTTGAAGTTGAAAAAAACAAAATAAAAGCACAGATAATGAAGTAGCGAATGCATTGTTGCTGTTGATGCAGACTTTGTATTTGTGTTTTGAAACTGCCTCGATTAAGCCTGCAAGCGTTTTGAATGGCAGTGGTACATGACTTCTGGTCACAGCTGCAATTAATAATCCGCTGTAGATGGATGTGATCAGCAATACATATATCCACCAAAATGATAGAAACATCTTCAAATTAACATTTTTGGGGACATAATCGCTTCCTAAAAATAGAACTATAGTTGAACATTGGAAACCAAACTGTAGTCATACCTTGGTTGACGATGCCGGAAAAGATGTACCAACCGGATTTGGATAAACTATTGAATCCATTTTTGTCACTACAGTTGATTAATTTGTGCAATAATCGCAGGTAAATTCCAGCGAAAATCAAACTGATTACGACAGTCAGCCAAACTACTGGCTTAAACAAGTAAACTATAGTCCACAATTTCTGCACGTCTTGCGATGGCAACTGAATCAAAATTCCGTAATTTTCGAAATAAAACGGATACGAAAAATCGGCTACAGTCTGCCTGTCCAACGTGATCGTTAAATCAGCAGCAATCAAATCGACTTCCTGAAACAAAAAAACAAAGTTTGTAAACTAGAAAACAAATTATTAGTTGAAATTAGCAACTATTCTCTGCAGTTGTCCAATTAAACCGTTCCACTCAGTGGCATTAAGTTTCGTTCCGTAATTTTGATCAGCAGGTTCGACAAAAATGTAACTACAGTAATCATACGATAAATTTAGGTAATAAAGATAAAATAGTAAAATTGGCTAGTTAGCACCTGAAACCGAAAGTTTCTCCAATTTTCATTAACAATTCAATTACAACACCAGAATAGACAGTGTCATTAAATTCATTGACGCCTTTGATTATGAATGGTGGCGACTAAAATATTTAAAAAAACAAAAAATATGCCTGGCAATTATACAGCTGTAAATAGTTTCTTTATTGCTTCAACTTGTAATCGTCTTACATCTATTGTTCCAACATGTAAAACATGCTTTGATTCCGACTGTCTATTAACTGTTAGAGCAAAAGTAGTCGGTAGAGTCTGCCGGCAACTTTTCCTGAAGAACCAAATTGTCCTCGGGCAGGATTCCGTAATTTTATTTAGCAAGTCGCTTTTATCGTCTGTGTGATTGTAGAACGAACATTTTTTCAAAGTACGCTTTTCCTAGATGTTTTTGGAATATCATGTTTTGCAAATATTATTTTTGACTAATGTTACTTGCATGTGGACCATTCCATCTGTCGTAATGCTGAGAATAATTCCAAAATTATGTGAACACAGTTTACCGGGGATCCCCTCGGAAACATGCATTGGTAACACTTTAACACCGCAAGTTGACAGGTGAGTGAAAAATGAAACTAATAATGAGTACTCGCCGTGATGAAGCAAGATTAAAAAGTGATCTGGAAATGCTGTGTCCAAATCTTTACAGTTGAATATTGTTGGAAAACAAGAATCGTGATTTGCTACTGAAAATGTTTCCGCTGGATAATTATTGATTGGGCAGACTGAAAAACAAAAAAATCCTCAATAAGCTTGTCAAAAAACAAATTTTTGATTACCTAACAGTGAAATCGAATTGACAAATTGATAATGATGAAAGAATTCTATAAACATTAAACAACTGCGCAGGTACGAGAACATGATCGAACAGATTTCAATGCATGCCAACAGGAAAACTCTCCGTAAAACATTATGAATTTGCTTATTCATTCAATTATATATTTGTTTTGAAACATAAAAAAGCTTAGTTTTTTAAACGAAATTCTACCCTAGTTTTCTTTCATCTTAGTTTGTGAAAGCTAGGGACCATTTTTACGCATGCGCAAGTCGTTATCGAGCAATTTTATGAAACTCTTTGTGTTCCACTTTACACAAGGTCAGTGTTGTTTTTAGTTGGCTCCTCGAGCGGTCGGTTCACTTTTGTTTCCAATATTCTTGATTTAGCTGTCCTATCCAGTCACTTAACGAGCAATTTTGTGAAACTCATTTTATTCACCGATTGTATGCACCCCCATTCCTGTTAACCTACTGGCTTTCTTACTATGGCCTTGAAGACCCCGTCCAAAAATCTGTTTCACAATAAAACATTCATCACGACCGTGCCTGTGACAGAAGTTGGTTAGTGTTTCATACGAAAGTGACATCATGTTTTGAGTGCCGGTTGAATAATGCAAACGTCAAAAACTGGTATACTTTTTAAATATAACCGAGTAAAAAACTGATTCTCTTTATTCAAATCAACGAGTCAAGGTCGACGAGAAAAAGCTTTCCGGCAAAATTCTCTGTTTGTAGGAAAAAATTTTTAATACCCAATTTAACAATGCGCGAGAGTTGCCGGTAAAGTAGCGAGCCAGGCCATGAAATTGTTTTTCGCGAGTCAACTGAGCAGAATTTACAGCAATTGGAGAATCGACGGCGAAAAAGTTTGTATTTGCTCAGACGACGAATCGACAAATTGAAAAAGCCGGCCAGCATGCGAATATTGTATGTACGACTAGAATGTTCTTCTTGGTGCGAAATTTATCTTTCGACAGGTTTGCAAAAATTGAACACTTTTCATGAAACAGACAAAGTGCACAAAACCTTCACTACTAAACACGAATAAGTTCTCTTTACGAACTTTATATATAACTAAACTTCATTCTGGCACGTGCAAATTGACAATGCTCAAGGTCGTCTATAGTTCGTCATTAGCGAAGAATTTCTACTCGTTTCTCGTCTACAGTACGCTCGAACTGTACACGTAAGGTGTTCAGGTACAGTATAATTTAACACGGTTCATCAATTTAGGGAAATCCGTGGACCAATTTTCATCACCGTCTAAGAGTGACCAGTGGCCAAAAACCGTGCTGGGGAAGAGTTATTAGGCGAAGGAAGATAAATGACCATTCGTCCGACGATTTAAATTTAAAACGGCGCCATTTTTCGAACTATAGTTCGTGAACTATAGAACTATAGTTGCGCCGTGTTACCCGAATACTAGATCCTTCCGTAACCCATTTTTAACCCGAATCGGGGTCGGCCCCCGAAAGACCGAAACCGAGAGCAATTGTTCGAAATTCGATGCGACGAAAAAAGTTTTCAATTCGAAGCGTTCGTTATTTTAGTTTTTACGATCACCATTTCGTTGTAAAAATACAAAAATTCTGGTCGCCGGTCGGCCTCAGCGTTTCAAGGTTACAATGTGTGTTGACCTTTTTTGCGCGGTTCACCCAGTTTCCCAACGCCGAAATTGCCTTTCGGCCACTCTCACAATTTCGGCGAGCGCGCGAATTTCGGCTGGTAGACCAATCGTGGTCGGTGGGTTTGTGAAATCGGTGGCAAATCGATTTTCCGCTGCAAATCGGAATTCAGCAGCGCGCTGAGAAATCGGAGGACTTCAACGCAGCGCGCTGCCAATGTTAGTCTCTTGCGAGCGCTTGAATTGTACTTGCTGTTGCATCGAATGCTGTCGATTTTCAATTCAACTGAAAAATCAGACTTCAACAGCGCTGCGAGAGCTGATTTCGATGTCATTTTTTAGTCGCTTGCGCGCGCTTGAATTTTACTAGCTGTTGCTTTGAATGCTGTCGATTTGCAATTCATCAAGCTCGCTGTAAGAAATCGGGCGGTCAACAGCGCGCCAGCTGAAATAGTGAAATCGCTTGCGCTCACGGATACCGTCTATTGTTTGGTTAAAACTGCGCCAATCAATCTAACGAGCTCTCGCCCGTTTTTGCACAAGTCATATCGTTTTTTTTGCAACTGTCTTCCGTTTTTTTGCAACTGTGTTGAGTTGCGTACCTTCTGTACTTTGAACATGACCGTCGGCATAGGTGTACAGTAATAGTTTTTTCGACATGGCCACAAATTCTCCAGTGCTGTCATAGATTCAGGATACGCGATGCGTTTGACAAAATATTGCGATAGGGTAGTTTAATCGCTATTTATACGCGAAAAAACAAGTTGTCCAACAACTATTTTAACTCCAATCATATTTTGACGGCGCTGTTCAATTTCGGCATATACGTTTTCTAGCAAGTTTTTTCACTGGCTAAATATTCTATTTCAGCCGATATTTCCATTGTGCAACTATAGTCGACTGTACCATCATCGCATGTTAGGTTTTCCGTTGGGTCGACATTTTATTACGCGATCGTACAGCACAGCCGAGCCGATATTATTATGAGCCTGTACCATAAATTAAAATTAAAGGAACAACTATCGTCGTCGGAATCGCTGTGCACGTCGACCACCCACTTGGAAACCAACATCAAAGTCGACTATAGCGACGACAGCCACGAGCAAGTCAACGGCGACTTCGACAAAACAAATCCGATTCGCTCGCCAGTCATCAAAAGCGGATTTATCAACATCGAAATCAAGAACGATTTCGACAACGAAGTCAGCCCTGCTGATTCCTCGGATGTCGTGCAACGAGGTAAATCCAAGCTTATTAGCTCGTCGGCTATCGTTCATCCGACGGCCTTTCGACCATATCCGGATTTATCCATGATAGCGTATTATCAGACTGTGGCTCGGCTGCAAGCTGCTCAACATCAACTGGCATTAACGACACACGGGTACGAAGATTATCAAGGATTACTGACACCCATGCGACCGAATTCCTTCGGATTTCGTGATTGTTCGATGCAGATTACCGCCCAAAACTATAAACAGCAAAGTGCGAAGGGTAGTCACGATTACAAACAAGATTTTGGTCGGTCTTCGAAGGATAACGAGTTAAACATAAGGAAATCCAATTCCATGACTAATCTGCTGCTGGATAGAGCCCAGAGTAAATCCGTATCGGATCAGGATAAGAGCACGTGGCTGTCGCACTACTCGCCAAATCCTAACGAAATTTTTAATCCCAAATACAATGTAAGCCACAAAGTGAAAGAAGAACCGTTTGTCTTTGATAATCCTACGAAATCCGGTCCTCAAGATTTGAAAATCCTTTGGGATTTATCCATGAGATCCGGTCAAAATCCTGCGATGACCGACGGAGCAGGCTTGAATAATTTAATCTCGGATTTCTTCGATGAAGATCCTTTGCTGTGTTCGATATGCAACGACAGATCGTCAGGCCTTCATTACGGGATTTACACATGCGAAGGGTAATTGTGCGTGTTTACGCCCATATCCAGTTGGATTTTTTGTTTCTTGTACAGCGTTTGCAGGAATTTCTTGTTTTAAGTCTAATAGAGAATTCAGTCTCACATTCCTGAAGGGATTTTTGCAGATTTTTCCCTCAACTTATATTTTTGCAGAATTTGTCTTTCAATTTTTATCGCACTTAGTGTCACCGACAGTGTCACAGTAACTGTAACTAACCCCTACAGTAACCTTAAACAGTCACTTTAGGGTCGACCTTTGACACGAAACCGTGCAAAAACTTGAAACGCATCAAATGTTCCGAATACATTGCCGAGTCCCAATGTCATGAAAAACCGGCACTTGAACCAGTCCCAGGGCTCGACCCGACCTAGAATCCTATTTATAAGGAGGGGGGGCTAAAATCCTCAAAAAAAGTTTTACGATTTCGTGAAACAGTTTTTAGTCGACATTTTTAAGAGGGTTTAACCTAGATAACACAAAATATTCCAAATTGGAACTTTAGAAAGCCTCTTTTTTAACTGTAATCAGGTTTATAAGACCCCAATACAGTACCTCATTTAACCTTCGAACTTTAATTTTTGGATAGTGACTGACTGTGTTTTCAAAAATGCACCCTCAACGAGCATATTTTGATTATTTTTTGCTGGATTTTCCCACATTTCACTCCATTTTTTATGAAGTTCAAGGCTAATGTGAGTAGCGTTGGGTGCGGTGGGGCGGCCGACCTTGAATGAGACAAATGGTTTGGACCATTGTTGAAACTTATTTTACACCCGCCTCGGGCTGAATGAAGATTGAAATAGGCGATATAATTTTTATTAATGGTGCAATTTTTTTTTCTCAGGTGCAAAGGATTTTTTAAGAGGACCGTTCAAGGTAAACGGATATACACGTGCATAAACGGCATGGGCAGGTGTCCGATGACCAAGGAGCAACGGAATAGGTGCCAATTTTGCCGGTTCCAGAAGTGCCTCCAGCAAGGAATGGTGCTCGAAGGTGACCAGTTCGCGCATATTTCGGTTTCACGAATTTTTCACATGTTTTACATTTTTAGCGGTTCGAGAAGATAGAATGCCCGGGGGGAGGAACGGCAGTGCCATCTACAACTTATACAAGGTAAGGTGATTCGCAGGTTACTGTAATTTTCGACCATTCTGAATGGTTTCCATAAAAAGATGTGTACGTTTTCATTTTTGAACTTGATTCGAAATATTTCCAACGCATTATTAAGCCGAATTTTGATGGCATTGAGAAACTAGTATTTTTCAATGCCAAACTGTTTCGGATACGCGAGACCGTGACACTGTAGAAACACCACGGTCATGTCGGAAAAGAGGACTTTGAAATTTGCGTTGTACGAACTGAATATCTCCTAAAAAAACTGTCCAAACTAGAATCACATGAAACTCCTTTGTTCGTTTTCAAACCGCACCATTCGCGTCATGAAAATGATTTTTGACAAACTAATACAAGTTTTTAACTCGCATTCGAACTTTTGTCAAAGTTTTCCGTCGAAATTTCATCTCGTCTCGTACACTGGAAATGACATGAATAGTAACAGACAACAAAAACTCCGGCGGCCGATGCGAGGACCATAAGATGCTAACGTAGAATGATTAACTTTCAAGATTAACAAAATTGTGGTAACGGCTAAATCAACACGCGTTAACAGCCAATCAAAATATTTTACCAGCCAGTCAACATGTGACTTGTCTACGTAGAGTGTTAACAGCCGGTCAACATATGTTGAAACAACCGGTTAACATGTGTTATCATCCATTTAACATGTGTTGACACACACTTCTAACAACTGATCTGTTTTTCAGCTAAAATACAAAAAGACTCGCCGAATGCAAGCATTGTGTGAATCCCTCTTGTTGAGCAATTACCAGGCAGGTGTCGACGGTGTTCAATCTAGCAACCCATCGAAGCAAAGCATTAGAAAATCATCTGTTGCCGATGATTACAGTCGAAGAAATTCGCTTGAATCTCCACCATTTGTGGATGTAGATGACACGCATAACGAGCAACCATTGAATTTATCACTGAACAACACCACACAACGTTCATCAACTTCGACTGAATTTCCATCGCCGTCTTCGTCCAACGAGCAACAAACGTTTTCCAACATTGATAACACCCGTCCAGCGAAGACCCTCATTCAGGAACTGTTGGATCAAGATGGTTTGGATGACTTGATAAATTTGAAAGGACTATACCCGGATCCGGATCAGCTATCCGATCCGACCCAAAGGTTGGCTAACATTGGCGATGAAATTGTAGAAAAATTAGTCGAATGGGCTCGTCGCTTGCCGATTTACAAAGACTTACCAGTAGATACATACATCCAATTATTGAGCAGTAAATGGGCAGACATTGTTCTACTGAGCACCATCTTTTACGTTTGTGAATCCTGTTCTACAGAGGAAGAAGAAAAATCGGAAATTGTGTCCAGTGAGAAAACGGATACAAAGTTTTCATTCGAAGATTACAAGATTAATATTGAACTATTGTGCCAAAGATTATCAGATTCTATGAGTCGCTCGATGCCGCTCGAATACGTCGAGAAAGGTGCTGGAGAACTCGTAAAAACATTCACTGGATTAGTAAATTCATTTAAGAAATTGAAGCTTAGTCAAGAAGCCTACGTTTGCTTGAAGGTTGTGACGCTGCTGCACGAAGGTAACAGTTTTAACATAATTTTAGCAACGAATACCCACAGCAAACATTGATTATGACCCTGTCAATGTATGTTAACATCAAGATAACATCTGTTAACATCAAAACAACACCTGTTGTCACCACGAAGTTAACACGTGTTTTATACTTAATTTCCAATGTTTGACATCGGTTAACACCAAATTAACATGCAATACCATTTTGACATATGTTAGTTGTTATGTTCAGGCAAATCCCACTTGCATCCGAAAATTGGTTATATTCAAGACCAATTTTTAACGGCTTTGCGAATTCATCTCAGCCAAGATGACATGTGCACGAAGTTGACAGATATATTTGCGTGGTTGCCCGCATTGCAGTCAGCCTCAGCTGTTTTATTGCAGTCCAACATGTTGTACGTACCATTTTTACTCTGCAAGAGATTCCAGCAGCCTTTGCTGTGTGTTGACGGTCGCTCGCCAATGGATTTATCTTCCTCATCGATGTCAGAGAGTAAATCCTCATCGAATGACATATCCGACGTTTGAATGTATTTCTACAGTTACATGTACAGTAACACTATCCGTTTAAAGTCCGGTTTATTTTTTTGTTTTTTCAACGCGCTACAAAGGCCAAATATGGTTTCATGGTTCGCTTTTTTGCTTCTAGTCCACACATTTTTTCTTATTTTTATGTTTGAAAGGAATATACATACTTTGCGCTCTGATTTTTAAAACTGTAGTTAATTTTTCGCTTCTTTGTGAAAATCTTGTCAAAACTTTTAGACGTGTCTCATGAAAAGCTTTTTTAGATTACATGGGTGTTCATTGATAATTGAGTAATACCTCATTGAAAATATTTTGGTTATCAGTAAAAGCCTCTTTCATTTGCAAGATTGGTACAATTTATGACCAAAATTTTGTTTTCTTATCAAACTATAGTCTCGACATAGCAAATTCCACTAATCCTTGTAAAATGACTAATCAGCATAATGAGCAATTCAAGAAGAATATCAGCACCATAATTTTGTTTTATAAATGTATTGACGAGCATGGATTAATAAGACTTAGGGTTCATCATGCTCCTCATTTTCAAAGTTACGTAATCATTGTAAGACGTTGGCTCGTATTTGGAGGAACCGTTTTCGTCCAAGCACGAAGGCATGCATTCCATGACAGCATCCGGATTCATGGCAACGAAAAATACAAACGATAGTCGGTCGGTCAGTGAATCTTCCTTGGGCGGGAAGACCACTTTGTGAGGTGTGGCCACCCATTTGTCGTTGGTCCAGCGAGCCAAAGCGTCGCCCAGATTTACGAAAAAGGTCTTAGGAGGAGAATTTGCATACACCCACTGCCCATCGACATTTCTCACCATCAACGCGTTTCGAGTATCATCCGGGCACACTATAGTGAACGGCGTGCTGTCCGTGTGTTCCGGAAAACGATCTTGATTTTCCTTAGGCTGATCGACTTTTGGATAGAAATTCGCCTTTAACGTGTGGGCGCCAACGTCGCAATGGTTAAAAATGAAATCCTTCGGCGCCTCGAGGGCGAGCGAGAAAATCTCCATGAGTTTTTGAGCCAGTGACGTAACAGCAGCGATGTATCGTTCGACGCTGGCTTTTGCGGAAATCGGATTTTCCGGGTAAATGTTGGGCGCCCACGATTGTTGGAAATAACCCGGTTTGGTGAAACGATCGTCGAAAGTGTCCGGTAAATTAGGTCCGAAAACAAATTTCTCCACCGGATCGTTCGGAAAGTCGGCCCGTCCCATGAAGGCGTTTACGTTTTGAGTTTCCAACGGAACGTAGCCGCGGTCTAATCCTTCGTTCGATTCGTCGAAATTTAAGTATTCGATTTTTTCCTCCAGCGGCGATTTGAAAAACGAATTCATGTCGGCGAAACAATCGTCGACGATTTTCCAATCGACGCCGTGATCGGCGATAAAGAAACATCCGACGGATCGACAAGCTTCGGCGACGGCGTGCACGATTTTTTGTTTTTTCGAATCGTTTCCGTGCAGATATTCACTTAACGAAACAATTGGCAAGCCTTCTTCGGTGAAATTTACATTGGAAGACATAGTTTTGCAAAAGTGGTCCTAAACTGCGTTTTACAAACAAAAAAGTTGACTGGATCGAATACTTAGGAAGTTACTGGGAAATTCAGGAACAGAGTGAAATCGCAACATTTTAGTTTTAAAAATTCATTCGCGATGAGCGGTTGGATGCTGGCTAGCTCATTGATTTTGTTTGTTTACCATCGGCGATTTTCTAATCGACGTCGTTGATCGGCGATAAAGAAATAACCGACGGATCGACAAGCTTTAGCGAGGTTTGCACGATTTTTTGTTCTTTCGAATCGTTTCCATGCAAATATACGTTGAACAAAACAACTGGTAAGCCTTCTTCGGTGATATTTAATTTGGAAGACATAGTTTATAACAAAAGTTGTCCGAAACTCCGTTTTACAAACAAAAAACTTGACTGGATCAAAAACTTAGGAAGTTTCGGGAAAATGCAGGAACAAGTAAATTTCAAACATTTGTGAAAAGTGCTGCTATTGGAAAATTCATTCGCGAAGTGCGGTCGCGTGCTAGCTGGCTCATTTATTTTGTGTTTTTGTTTATTTTATCATTATTTATTATTTATATTATTTTTCGTTTATTTATTCAAAGTTTAACTGATTGTTGAATCCTGAATCGTATTAGTTAACGTTACAATTTGCTTGCTAGAGCAAAATCAAAACAAAAATACGATTCTGTCTTGTAATGTTGTGAACTAGAATTTGACTTGGACGTTTTTTTAATAATTTATTTCACACAGTTTTCAGTTTCACACAAAATCGACGTTCGGCTATGAAATAGATAATGGAAACAAGAATTCCAATTGCCAAAATAATAAAAACGCCAGAAATTTCATTCAATTGAAGAGGTTTATTTTCTTCCACCGAAATTTCGTCGGCATTGAAAATGTTGCAAAAATTTCTCCTTTTCGAATAGTATTCCTTCCAAGCTTGTATCAGTCCAGAATCCAAAATATGCACGATTCTAAATTGGAGAAGGTTGAAAATTTGTTTTGAATTTGTTTAAAACATAATAAACTAGAATTCATACTCGCTCGAAAAAATATCAACCAAAGTTGATTTCTTTTGAAATGCAAGTCCGAGAGAAGTGCTGTTGAAAAGATCGTTCAAGATGATCCAATTTTTCTCCAAACAGTGCTCGGTTTGAATCATTTCCAAGTAATAAACTTGACTTATCCGTGCAGTTTTTTGTTCCTTTAACAACTTTTCAATACATCCTGCATCGTTGCTTAGATATGCAGGATTTTGTTCGAAGAAATTTTTCAAGATTCTTGAATTGGAGTCATTCTTAGTCTGAAAAACAAAAAAAAAACTGATGCCATCGCAATTGTTCCCATCGAATTCCTTACAAAAACTGCAGTTTGGTACGCAGTATTATTATTCATGCAGACTTTATATTCGTTTCTAGAAATTGCTTCAGCTAGTCCAGTCAAGGTTTTAAATGGCAGTGGTATAGTACTCCTTGTGACCACTGCAATTAAACAACCACTGTAAATGTTTGTAATGAAAAATACATATATCCACCAAAAGGATAAAAAAATTGTCGCATTAGAACTTTCACCAACTAGATATCCGCCTAAAAATTTTCATGGTATTTGCCTCAATTTTTTGTTTTTCTATGACTGAAAATTGTTCTCTACCTTGGTTGACCAGGCCAGAAAATATGTAAAAAGTTGACTCTGCAGGACTGCTGAAACCAATTTTAGCACCATTCTTGATTAAATTATGCAACAAAAGTGCACCAAAAATGAAAATCATAAGAAATGCCAACCAAATATAATATTCAAACACATAGATGACTCTCCACATTTTTTTGTTATTTTCCCCTGGCATTTGGATTAGAATTCCATAGCTAGGCTGATAGAAAGGAAACGAAAAATCGACTATTTCTTGCCTTGGATACGTTATTGTTAAATCGGTTGCAACAAGGTCCACTTCCTGAAACGAGCAATAAAATCACAGAAAAAAAAACAAAATTTATAGTTTCAAATCTACTCAAAGCAACACAAAACGGTTTCTTCCTTACCTTCCTTTGAAGCATTCCAACAAGACCATTCCATTGTGTGCCATTGGATAGGGATCCAGTTTTTTGATCTGCCGGTTCAATAAATTCGAATCTGAATACTATTAATATTAATACGATTAATAAGGACTTATTGCAAGCTTTAAAGTACTGTACTTTAAATTATAAAGTTCGCCAACTTTATTAATTATTTCAATAACTAAACCTTTATAAATTGTTTCATTGAATTCATTTTTTTGTTTAGTAACGAAAGGTGGTGACTAAAAACAAAATTCAAACAATTTAGATGCACTGTCTAGGTTTCATCTGTGGTCCTATTTTACAGCTAGAGTTCCAACTTTCAGGATATTTTCTTGTGAGAATCGGCTGTTGACTGTTAGAGAAAATTTGCCGAAAGACCAGACTGTGTTTGGACAACTCTCCACAATTCGATAGAAGATTCCTCGCTTTTCGCTTGATAAGTTTACTTCGGTGCATTTTTTCAATCCAGCTTCTTTCTGCAGCAGTTCAATTTATTTATTTGCAAAATTCATAAAATGCTAGAGAACGTACCTGGAGAAATTCGATTCCAGAATTTGCAATACTGAATATCAATCTGTATCCGAATGAACACTGATTGACGAAGCTTGTTTCAGAAACATGAATTGGCGTTAATTTCACTCCGCAAAAAGAGAAATATTGTAAAAGTGAAATCATTATGGGCCATTCTCCACGATGAACTATAATTAATGACTGTTCAGCCCATCTGGCGTTAATATATTTGCAGTCGTAAAATTTATACGAAGTAAAATCTAGATTCGTTCCAAATTCATAATGATTGGCAGGACATACTAAAAATAAATGTAATTTTGAAATGGTTCACTTTCAACTGGAATCTTGTTTTACTTAACAATGACATTGACTTGGAATAAGTGAATAATTGACAAAACAATGCTACCTGAAAGAGTTTCATCGAAAAAATATTGGTAAATTCAAACTTAGCTGCTGCAACAAATGTTCTGTTGGCGTCCGCACAATTATTATTATTTTGTTTGAATAATTCAATACTTTTTATTCATCAAAACAGATTTCACGTAATGCTATGTACCCAAAGCAAACCTGTAATTCAAACTTCCACAGAAATATCTTCGAAAAATGGAAAATCAATCTACCTGTACACAAAAGATATTCGCTTCCCCAACAGTTTCTAAAACAAGTAACATGAATCTTTAACGTGCAGAATTTGATTTAGCTAGTTTTACTTAATAAAACATTTCTACCCATTATAATAGACCTGTCTTTTATGTCTGGAAGGACGTGTTACTAACCGTTTGGACCATGTCTTTTATGTACCAGACAGCTAAGCCTGTATTTTGCTTTTGAGTTCCGTTTCGTCACTGCCTTTTATATCTAGAATTCCTGCATGTATTTTGCGTCCACATTTCGTCCCTGTCTTTTATATCTAGAAAGCCCTGCATACATTTTTGCGTTCACATTTCGTCCCTGTTTTTCGTTAATTCATTTTAATTTTTTTACAAAATCTGTATTCGGCGAAAAAATAAATCGTTGACGAAATTATTCCAACCAGTAAAATAATGAAAATTCCCGATATTTCGTTAACTTTCAGCGGCTCATTTTCTTCTTTTATTACGTCGTCGGCGTTGATTCTTGCACAAAATTTTCGGCTAGTCGAATATTTGATTTTAGACGCTGGAATCATACCGGCATCCAAAATGTTAAAAATCCTGAAAACATCAACGAGAATTCATGGCAAGCGATAATTATTTGCATTTTCATGAAATAAATGTTACTCATGCGAAAATATATCCAGTAAAGGAGAATTTTTTTGAAAAGCTAATCCGAAAAACGTGCTGTTGATGTAGTCGTTGAGCAAGATCAGCCTTTTCTCCAAACAGAATTCATTCTGAACACTTTCTAAATAATAAACTTGGCTGATCAATGCAACATTCGGTTCGTTGAATAATTTCTCAATGCAGCCGCTATCGTTGCTCAAATAAGTCGGATTTCGTTGGAAAAAGTTCTTTAAAATGATCGATTGCGAATCATTTTTGATCTACCAAAAACAAAATATATTCGCTTTTGGCAGCATTTTTCAATCAAAATACGCCTACAAAAATTGCTGTCTGAAATGATGTGTTGCTGCTGATGCAGACTTTGTAACTGCTTTTCGAAACTGCTTCCACCAATCCATCCATATTCTTGAATGGCAATGGCACAGCATTCCTTGTAACCACAGCAATCAAACACCCGCTGTATATATTTGTCATGAAAAAAACGTATATCCACCAGAACAAAAGAAATGTTCTTGCTTTATAGTTTTTGGGAGCAACACCACCTAAAACCAAGCATTTTTTAAAAACATGTTTAAAATTTGGGATAAAGACGATTCACCCTGATTGACAAGACCAGCAAACATGTAAAAGGTGGATTTGGAGAAATTTTCGAATCCGTTAGTCCCATCCATGATTAATTTGTGCAAAAAATAGATATATATGGAAGCAATGACTAAACTAATGGCAACTATCAACCAAATCATTGGTTGTAGCACGTGGATTATCCTCCACATTTTTTTGTTATTTGATGTCGGTAGTTGAATTAAAATACCATAGCTCGGGTGATAAAACGGAAATGAAAAATCAGCCACTTGTTGCCTTGGATACGTTATTGTCAAGTCGGCTGCAACAATATCGACTTCCTAGCAATAAAAAAACAACAAAAATCACATGCTGCAGTGTAAATAGAGCAAAAATATGAAACAGTTTCTACTTTTTTCTGAATCATTCCAATTAATCCATTCCATTGTGTACCGTTGAATTCTGAACCATAATTTTTATTATCAGGTTCAACAAATTCGTATCTAAATCTGAATATAGTTCAGCAAAAAATTTTAACCTGTAAACTGTGTGTTTCATACTTCAAATTATATTTTTCGCCAACTCTGAGTAAAATTTCGATAACCAAACCTGAGTAAATTGTCTCATTGAGTTCATTAATGGTTCTACGTACGAAAGGTGTTGACTTAAAAAAACTAAAATACTGTAGGCTAAAATTACAAAATCTGTCAAAAACAAATTCATTACCACCAAAGTTCCAACTATTATAATATTTTCACGCGACAACAGTCGGTTAACTGTTACAGTAAATGTACCAAAAATCCAAATAGTATTCGGACACGAATCCAAAATTTGTTCGAACATTACCTCAGAATCGCTTGTAAAGTTTTCAAACGTGCACTTTTTCAATCCAGCCTTATCCTAAAATGTAACCGATTTTTGACAAAAATTGCCTTGAATTTCATTTTGATGAACCTGGATAAATTGCATTCCAAAATTCGTGATACTCAAAATCATGCGATATTTGCTCGAGCACAAGCTATTGTCGAAATTGTCTGACACGTGAACCGGCAATGTTTTCACCCCGCAAGTTGAAAAATGATTGACGACCGGGTTCAACAGTTGCCACTCTCCATGATGGAGAATGATTATAGAATGACCAACCAACGTCAGATCGACAATCTTGCAATTGTTGAAAAAATGATTAAAATGATAATCGCGATAATACGACGACAAAACACCAAACTGGTACTGGCTAGCTGGGCAGACTAAACAAAATATGTTTCATTATTTCAGATTAAGGGTTTCAAAAAAGGACAGTAATTGAGGCAGTTGTTTCGCTCGTATTTTAAAATTGTTTACTTAATAATGGAATTGGCTGTGCAGAAATATGAAATAAAACTAAAATCCAAGTAATTTGTAAACGTTTCATCATTATGACAACTTAACGTTCAGTCCTTCATAAAATTTGTTTTTTTGAATACGAAAACGGTTGAAAATAGATGTTTCCTGGCTTGCATTGTTGTAAATTCAATAAAATAAGTTCAGTAAATTTGTCTTGTGTAACAGGAAGCTAAATTTACTATGCAAAACAAAGTATACTGAAATAAATGGAATAAAATTAAAATATTCTTTTGATATACTGTATTAAATTTCTCCCTGTTTCATTACAAATTCGGCAGCGGAGATTTATAGAAACCATTTCAAAAAAATTGCAAATTAACGCGAATAAAAAACAAAATAAATGAGCTGGCGATGATGATGATGATGTTCGACTTTTCATATATTCGCTGGACGATTTTGTTTGTTCAAATACAACAAAAAATATAATAAACCATTTTGAACAATAAAACAAAAATCACACTTCAAAACAGTTTTCGAATTTTCTGCTGGCAAACTTTCACTTTTCACTTCACTTTTCTACACAGTTGCTGGTTCTTGCAGAACCCCTCGGCTTCCCTTTTCCGTTCGAAATTTTTTGAAATTGCCACAAATCGTGACACTAGCGGCCGGTATCCAATGTCGCACTTTAGCATTTCTGTCCAGTGGTCAAACATTTTACAGGATAGAGCTAGAACCATAATTCCTTCGCAATTGTAACCCTTCTGTACCAAGTTACCTCCATGCAAAAATTTAGACAGCAGCTTAACGTAGTTTACGAGTTATAAAACTTTTCCGGGAACTTTTTGAATTACCCTCGTATAATAAAGCAAAGAGTTCAACACCTTGGCGCTGAATATCAGCAGAAGTTACAGCAAGCTGTGCCGTGTGGCAGATCATTGTAAATGATCAACGGTTATCAAGCTTTTAGTTCAGAAAAACTGTAGTTATAGTCCAATCACAACTGCAAACTCAAAAATTTTACAGCAAGAATGATTCATCCAGTGTTTTAGTCATTTTAGCAGACTTATTGACCGTTTTGTAAAGAGTAAGTGGTTCAAAATTGTGTTTCCGCCATACTTGCACATCTATATAACAATAATCGTTTTGAGTTTGCAATTGTAAGTTGTAAGTAGTTAAACCATTACCAACAGAATGAAAAACAAGAAAAAATGCTAGCTATGTATACTTGCAGGTGCAAAGTGTGGTTGATTCTAGAAATCGAACAATTTGTGTATTCACACTTGACTTCAAAGAAATCGAATGGTGATTCGTCGAATCCTGCTGACGACAAGGAGAATTTAACTCGAATTCTATGCCTCGGATAGTCGAATGACGTTCTAGCATTTGTTCTTCCACATCTGCAAAACGTTTTGGCCCTTTATCAAATTATTCTTTATTATTGCAAAAACATGTTCATTATCGATGAATTTTGATGCATTTTCAACCTTTTCCGAAAGCAATCAGCAATTAATGGGCCAATTTAAAAATGTTTCTTCACTATCTGAAAATATATAAAATTGGATTTGATATGGAATATTTCATGTTGAGAATCATAAAATTGAATCACCGTCTTCTTCGTTTCCCGAAGAAGAGATCCGAGCATGTTATTACTGGAACAAAAACAAAAAATCTGATGGCCGAACAAATTGTTAAAGTTTTCATGATTTGCCTACAGAAAGCATAAATTCTGTTGGTTTCCTCTCGAAGCTTTTTTGAAACACAAATGTTTCTGAATAAATTTGCATGAAATTCTCAATAAATTGAAGTAAAGCGCAAAAATAACGCCAAATAAAAGTTAAAACGATTTTATTTGCTCAGTTAAAAGAAAAAAATGTGATAAAAACTATTTCAAACAAAAAATAAGCACAATCACGCTTCAAAGCATTTTTCAAATTTTTTGCTGGCAATGTTTCATTTTTCTTTACAGTTGATGCTTTTTCTGGGTGAAAACTGCGCTGAATTTGAATCAAATCAACTACAATCCAAATTACGAAACTTGCATGCACTGAAACAAATTTTTTTTAATAAAACAGTACCTTCCACTTGTGCATCGGGAAATAGTCTTGTTTCACTTGACGCAGATTGCAACGATTTGTTTTCTAACTCGGCACCTTTGCAATATTCAACATCTTGACACTGCAGAACAGCAAAAAAGTGACATCAGGCTGTGACACATCATAGTAAATGGTCGACTGACATCAAGTTAAACTCAAAAAATACACTATTAACAGACCGAAAAACGAAAAAACTGCAAGATATGCATACTTGCGAGAGCAAATCGTGCTTGATTTCACCAATCGAACACTTCACGTATTCACACTTGACATTAAAGAAATCGAACGACGATTTGTTGATTCCTGCTGACTTCAATGAGAAATTAACTCTAATTCCATGGTTTGGATAGTTGAAAAACATTTTAACATTCGATTTCCCGCATCTGCAAAAATATGCCTTTTAAATCAAATCATAAATGAATCATGACGTTTCTCCAAATGATCACTAATTTCAAAAAATTTACCCATTTTCGACAAATTTCGAAGCATTATTGACCTTTTTTGAATACAACCAGCAATTAATTGGCCAATTTAGAACAGTTTGTTCTTTATCTGAAAAATATAAAATCCACAAAATTTTGGATATATTTTCAATAAAAATCAACAGCAAACATACCAAAATGATCAACGATTTCAAAATAGATACCTATAGCCAAACCAACTTTTTTGACTGGATTTTTATATGCATCCGTTTCATGTTGAGAATCATAAAATTCAATCACTGTTATCTTCTTTTCTTGGACAAAATCCGAGCATGTTATCACACGAGCAAAAACAAAAAATCTGACAGCCAAACACATCATCGAAGTTTCCATGATGTGCCAAAAGTAACTTAGTGCAGCTTTCTCGATGTAAAATTCGGTTGGAAATGCGTGGAAAGCAATTTCACAGATGTAACAACTCGAAAGTGAAAAGCGTGGTGATCAAAATGTCTTGATAAAAATGAAGTCAAAACAAAATATTACTCATCATCAGCTGTGGAAATGGCTTGCAATTTTGCTATATATCAACATCATTCCAATTCAAATGTTAGCTTGAAGAAAAATGGCTGGCAGAATTTGCAATAAATTAAATTAAACTTCTGCAGCCAACAAATCAACACCATTGTAGCCGATGACTCATCACTGTCTATAAATGATGATTCATCATTGTCAATGAGTCATCACTGTCTATTGTCCATTCCAAGTTGATTGGAGTACGAGACACCTTCAGTGAATTGCGAAATTGAATATGCATCCAAATACAAATTTTCTTCAAATTTTGAATGATTAGTCCGCTTTGTACTGTAAGTTTGCGTATTTTTGCTCGTTTTGAACTTTTTCTTGCACTTTTTGAGTTACATTTTCATTTTAGGTTACGTTTCGCTAGTTTTATGACGTTTTAGCAATTTTTAGCACGAAATGGTTGTAAAAACGTCAATTATTTTGTTTTATTTCTTAATTTCCGTCGAAATTTACGCCGACGAACACATTTCCTTCGATAAAACCGACAAATCCAAATGGATCGATCCGAACGATATGATAAATTTCGACCGCCCGTCGAAACTTATGAAATCCGCGGATACGCCGGATAAAACAAAAATCGCGTCGACTAACGACGAAAACGAAGCGTCGGCGAAACTTCGACTGGATTTAATCGAATGTCGGCGAAATTTGCTCGAACAAGCGTCGAATTTCGAAACACAACATCGGTCGCTGAAAAGCGCCGTTTCGTCGTCGGCCATTGCCCCGGAAACGGTTATTTTTAAACATTTCTTGTCGAAAATCGCAACGAAACTAGGCCTAAATTTACGCAAACTCGACGACGACGCCGAATTTTATTTCGAAGCAAAATTTCAACTGTCTAAAAGCCAAATCAAGAAATGGACGAAACTCATCGACGACGATTCGCTCGACGTTAATTTACTGCAGGACATAAGCGAAAATTTTGTGGAATCGGTTTTTGCGCGAACCAAACGCCGTCGGTCGCCGTTGGAATCGTTTACCGACGCTGAAGAGACTTCCCGTCAAACGTCTATATTCAAACGTCTAGTTGATATATTTCAAAAATATATGCACATTTTCACTATTATCCTATTGATTCCGATCGTTTGTTTCTATTTGATACGTTTCGCGAATATGTCGCGATTCGCGCTGACCACGTTGTTTTTCGCGTCGTCGTTCGTCGCTTCCGTGGTCTGGACGTGGATGCATTTGTACCAAATAAAACAAGCGGAAAATAACGCCCGACTATTTCAGACGATTCCCGACGCTTGCCGAGTGCGGACGCCATCGACGGCGTGGTCGATGTTCAGCCGATGGGCGAAAAGTTTGGTTCTATTTTCGGAGCCGGACGAATGCACGAAATACCAAAAAGATCTCCTGGCCGATCCGTTTTGGGAAGTGACGCCGATGCAAGCCATTTCCGTGACGATCACCAAATTCGTTTTTGAACCGTTGGAAATCATCGCGACGAATTTCAGCCGATTTCTTACGGCTTACTTGAAGGACTTGCCGCTCACCGCTCATCCTTACGCGATCTTCTTTTTGCTCGTTATCATCGTTATGGTGTTCGTTTTTTTGCTTTTCGTGTTGTTTTCGGTGTTCGGATGTCGAATGACCGCGTTCTACGGGTTAATCGCGATTGAACCGTCCCGTCGGTTACAGCTCGGCGAATCGTCCGGGTCATCGATGGCCAGCGCAACTATCGCGTCCAGTTCTTCGTCATCGGCGCCTGCGATTGCAACTAACGAGCAATTTATCGAACCGAGCTAAATTCGACTTGCAAACTATAGTCGCCGCGTCCTTCCGCGTTTTATTGTGATTGTATTTTTTTTTGTACTAATAATTGTTTCAAATAAATCTATTTATAGCTTGATTGATTTACGATGGAAGTGGACATGGACGAAGGTCAAAGCGAAAAACCGATCGCCTCCAACGCCAGCGAGCCGAACGAGCCAGTCGGAAAACCCGAGAAGATGTTCAGCCTGAAGAAGTGGAATGCTGTGGCAATGTGGTCGTGGGACGTGGAATGCGACACGTGCGCGATTTGTCGCGTGCAGCTGATGGACGCTTGCTTGAGATGTCAAGGAGAGAACCGGCAGGACGATTGTGTTGGTAAGTCGTTGGAAACATCACTAGCCAAGACATTATAATTGCCTGCCAAAGGTATATAGTTGTCAAATATCAACTCCAGAGACAGCTATAGTCTAATGGTAACTATACAGTACAGTAATAACTGTATTACAATAGAAACGGCTATGTCTTGTCATTTTATTCGTTTGCTTTTAGTCGTTTGGGGCGAATGCAATCATTCATTTCACAATTGTTGTATGGCATTATGGGTGAAGCAGAATAATCGATGTCCGCTTTGTCAAAAAGATTGGATCGTTCAAAGAACTGGACATTAGCTCGGATCGTAGCAAAAATTACAAATTTTCGGCAGTTATTTGGTTAATATTCTGTAAATTTAACGTTTTTACTATTTAACGTCATTTGTTTTATGTTTTTTTTTAATGAAATTCGATAACTTTTGACAGCTTTAGCATTTGTTCCGCAAAAATAAAACTTTGAAACGCTTTTCTGCTGGTAAAATGAAATTAAAAACAATAAACGTGTTTCAATTGTTCATTTATGCGACCAAAACTCTTAACTTTTTATATCTAAACGGATTTCAGTCCGAAATGCCCGACATTGACGCGAGTAATTCGGACGAAATTCGCGAAATCGTTTTATTCCCCGAAAATGAAGAACCGGGATTATTTCGTCAGATTATTCATCATCCGGCGCTCAAATCGGATATGTTTCGGAAGCCGGTTATGTATGGTTTAGGAACCTTATTGAGCGTTTATTTGACGGTTTTTGGATTTACGAGCAATCATAGAAAAGCTTGCAAATTCGGATTTGCCGGAATGGTAGCTGTTATGTTTCCGACATCGTTTTATCTCATTTATTTGGACATTAAAGACAAGGCTTCGGCGAAAGAATTGTTCGATAAGAAAAGAGGTCAAACAGTTAAAAGAAAACCTTGGTACGAGACGGAAGACGAATGAAAAGTTGCTTTGATTTGTTAGTTTGTTGTCGTTTTTGCGTTTCTATAGATAGTTGTTTTTGTTTCGTTTCTAAAAGAGGCAATTTTTATTGCTAAAATAAATTACAAATGTCTCAATTAAAAAAGTAACGAGCAGTTTCGTTGATTTCAGCGATTTTTGCTTCGGGCTGTGTGAATTTGCCTGAAAAACAAACGGATTTTGCAAGTTTCGCAAATTTCAACTTTCATCGCAAGCGCAGACGCATTTTTTTTTTACATTTTGGTTTTTGTTTCGGATAAACGTAATTTGCGAAACATAAAGCTGCAACTACGTCGCACCGGCATAACAGCGTGCCGCATTGTATTGAACTCCCTGAAATCGTTGAAATCAAATTGAGAACTTTTATGAAATCGAAAATTGCAGCGAAAACTGACTTATGCAAACGGGAATTCCTTTCGGCGACATCGGTTGCTGAACTACAGTCGAATTTATGACGTCGTAGAATTGTCGTCTCAGCGCCGGCATCGGAGTCGTCTGGTTGACTTGTTGGTTGTCATCTTTGTATTTCAGCGACTTCAAAGCTAAAGACAGAAATCGCCTGCGGGGCTGTTGAGGCGCTTGACATTCCCACGTGTACGGCGTTATGTAAATTAGAAACTTATTGCAAACATTGTTCTTCCTCGATAGTTCGTAACATCTGTCGTGTTCGTGGCAGCATCTGTAAATGTACATAAAAAGTCTTCTTCGCAAGCTATTTTTGCTCGTTTCCTTTGATAGCCAGTCACGAAACATGCGTCTAGCCAACTATGCAAATAGAAGAGATTTAAAACTTTGTCGAGTCAATTTGAATTGGTGTCTCGTTTCGTTTCAATGTCATTATATGAAAGTTTTATGAATATTCGTCTGAATCGACTTTTGCGCGCGAAACATCGGGCGCTTGCGTTTCCCGCACAAGCGTCGAACTTCAGTTCGCAAGCGGTTAGCGACGTCACAAGCCGTTGACCAGCGCAAAATATGTGCGCTTGCTAGAACTTATCCAGCGCTAGCGTCGAACTTTCGGTCCAGTGACGTCACTAGCCCATTTAGCGACTCGTCCGTCCAAATAACTTACCGATCAATTTCGTCTACTGGTTCGCCTCGACCGCCGTAGCCGCAATGACACCCGTAATTATTGTACGACGTGAAGCTTTCTCGACCGGTCGCGCAATGGATCGTGTCGCGAAATTCGAGCAACGATCTTTTCGATAGACAAACAACGATGTCGCATATTAATGTTGCATAAAGAACGAAACGTAACGTCATTACGGCTTACAAAAACGTATTTCCAGTCGCTAAATTCGCGTTTTTCGTGTGATTTCGTGCACTGACGAGAATCGAAACTGTCAAAAGTGTTTTTCTGTGTCGAAAAATCGCCGAAACTAGTTCGGCAAAGTTTTGACTCATAAAAATACAAATATAAAAATATAAACGCTTTTAGTGCGTCGAAATTTTGCTTTTGTGCGAGAAACCTTTTTTTCCGGCGTGGGTTTTTAAATTGAACACGATAGAAGCGACGGATGAAAAATATAATGTAGTCAATTATGTTTTATAGTTGAATCAATTAATTGTTTCTATGACAAAACGTTTGATTGTTCCCGATGCGAATTCATCCGGCGCTTTGATAAATAAATTGCTTTCGATTCAATTTTATGAAATATTGAAGTCGAATCGGCGTTGGCAGACGCAAAAAATCGAACTAGCTAGCGCTCTAAGGTGTTAAAAACTGACGCAAGACGCAAAATATCGCCTTTTAACAACTTTTCGCGTTAAAAACATAATCTAATCTTGTTCTAATCTGAGATTTACTAGAAACACAAAAAAATTTATAATTAACAAAACTTACAATTTTCACGGGTAATAATTAGACTAAGAAGCGTTTTCGTGTTCGATAAACTCCTCAGACAGTTAGATTTTTTGTTAGATTCTCATTCCGGGCGGCAAATGAGCAACGAATTTATAGTCTATATATAGATCGCCGTTTACGGCGCTCACCGTCCGAGCTTCGGCTTTGGCTTTGAGGATTTGTTTTTGTATTTCGTCTTCGTCGTCCTGATCGTCGATGTCCAGTGAACTTTTTCGTTGCTGGCGTTCGTCTTCCTCGACGCTGAACGACACGTTGATCGACCTGCTTCGTTGTCGATGGACGGGCTTGGGCGTCGACTGGTTAGACCCGTTTTTCACCCTCAGGCTATTTTTATCTTGGTCGACTTTGATTCCGTTATTATCCCTGTTGAGATCTTCTTTGGACGACTTAAACGATAATTTATCGAAGAACCAGCTCCTACTGAGTTTCAAATTTTGCTTGGCCAACGGCGTCGGGAACAGTTTATTCATACTGTAATCGAACTGTACGGGTACTGTATCGTACTTTAAGTCCAATCCGAATATCCACCGACGATGATGAGCAACTATCGTCGACCGATAATATGTTGGAAATGAATGAAAAAATCGTCTAGGATTACTTGGTTAATGTTAAACAAAAAAACGGCCGGCCGACTAAAACGTTTTCCTCTCCGTTACGTTTTCGTTTTTATTCCCTTTCTAACAAATTGATCGCCGGTTTCGCGTAAGAAATTGGCGAACACGAGTACATTTTCGAATTCAACAAATTTTTCATATTATTAGCGCACGACGTCGAAACGTAGTCCGTATTATATAACGATCCAATTCTTTTAATCGAAATAAAAAAAATTGATAAACAACTGTATAGCAGTCGACGTAGTTACAAATCCGAAAAACTTTTCTCTCTCTCTATAGTTGAATCAGGAAACTTAATACGGATCGAATATTTGAACTCATTACGACTAATGTGTTTCAATAAATGTCACGCAATTTGTTTGTTAGACTCCGGTAACTACGCGAATGTCATCCATGAATACGAAAAAAATGCGCAAAAACCAGCTGCGCATTTTCCGATGCGAGCAAAAAACAGTTTCGACGTAACTACTGTCAATAATTTATGCTCGTGACATTTCGGATTACTGTAACTGTCATGATACACGTTTGCGACCTCGTGGAAGAGTTTTTTTGCGTCTTTTTTGTTTCGTAGAAGCGTTTTTGCTCCATTTTTGATATCCATATCAACCTGCAAATCAACTCGACCGTACTTAATATTTAATTAAATTTTGACGTACGACGACATTAGCCAATTGGACGTGCCGGCCCTTTTTTCATTCCCCGAGGCTATCCGCGAAAACGAGCGGTTGAACGATGAAAAATATAACTTGATGAATACATAATGTGCGCCAAACATCACTGTCCACGACGTTATTCTTGTTTGTTGGCTTCGATATCGGTGCATTTATTCGAATCTCAAGTTATGAACACTTACTGTATTACAGTAATCATCGTTCTGCAAGTACTTTCATGCGGATTTTGTTTGAACCCACTTATGTACAGCAAGGGGACAGGAAATGGGAAAAATTTCAAGGTAAACGAGCCAGAAACTGTTTCACGAAAATAAGGCTATGCATTTTTGCCTTAGGCTGTCGCCGCGGATCAGGCATCCCGTCAAAAGCTAATTCCACTTTTATCCGACTATTATCCGGATAAAATGAAGAACTATTACGAGAATACTGTCGGACGGTTGAATCCAGTAATGGTCTACGTACCGAAGCGTTATCAAGCATTTTGATAGAAATTTGTGTTGTTTGTGAAATTATCTCGATAGTGTTCGAATGAAACAAATTTCGTGCGCTCGCCGTCCGCTTTTCGTGTTTTTATTCTCGCTCTTATCGAGCAAATCAAAGATTTAATGAAAAGAAAAACGGCACGAAATTCATATGGGCACGGTGCATTAATAATTTATTCACGTTTCTCGTACATTTTCGTCAATACGTCGACGTAAAATTGTTCAATCGGCTTTCGTTTTAATTTCATGGCTTCGGTCAACAAGCCGCTGTCGGCCGACCAAGTTTCTTTGCATAAATAGATTTTTTCCGGAATTTCGAATTTCTCCAATTTACCTGCAAAAAAATCCATGAGCCAGCGACCATGGATTACTGTCAAAAAAGCACTACTTAATCTGGCGTGGTCTTGGATTTCCTTCAAGAACGCCGTAGTCACATCCTTGTTGGTTCTGAGAGTTTCGAAATCTTTCCCGATTGCTCCCACCTGAAACATGAAATGCGCGCTAACTAGCGAGGTTTTGGTGTCGATTTCGATTACGAATGTACTTTCGATCCCAATTGTTCCAAATTTCTCTTATTCGGCGTCACTAAGGCGACTACGTACGCCGAATCCGAATTACCATACACGCAGACGTTGTCGACCAAGGGACTGGTCAGCAGGATTGCTTCGACTTTGTTCAACGATATGTACTCGCCGTGAGACAATTTGAGTAAATCTTTCTTGCGATCTGAGAAAAAACAACAAAAAAACTCAACTGCCTTTGCATCAAAGCGAGCTATTTTATTAGCCAGTGACGTCATCGCTCACCTACGATCTTCACCGAACCGTCAGGCAGAAACGAACCGATGTCCCCGGTGCAGAACCATCTTCGATTATTTATCGTGATGAAATCCTCGTTCGTCTTCTGAGGATTATTCAAATATCCCTCGCAGACGTTGGCGCCGGATATGAGGATTTCGCCTTGGGGATAAGGCTTGTTCGACGTACTGTATCCGCCCTCCTTCCAATCCCTCAACATTAAATCGTTCGACGCCAACGGAGCACCGACGTGACCGGTGTTCAAGTTTTCTACTGAAAATCGGTCGAAAATACAACTTTCCGAGCAAAAAGTTGAAACTCATGCATTTTACCATCGGCTACAGTTGAACCGCCGCAAGTTTCGGTCAGACCGTAACCCTGTCCCACCGGGCAGCAATAGCAGATGTTCATGAATCGCTGTGTCTCGGCGCTCAACGGCGCGCCGCCGCTCAGCATTTGTTTCACTCGTCCGCCCAGTAGAGCGTGAATGTTGCTGAAAACCAGCCTGGAAAAACAAAAAAAGTTCATTGTCTGCGCATCTGTAAGACAAATTCTCAATACTTGTTCAAAAACGGCGTGTCGTAACCGTCCTCAATTTTCGATCGTTTCAATTCGTAAACGAATTCGAACAGAGCTCGCCAAATCGGCGGACTACGATCTACTTTCTCGACGGCAGTTTTGTACAGTCTGTCCATGATCGCCTAATGTATGAAAAGGCAAAGCGCATTTTTTGCTTATAAACCAATCTTAGTCGATCACTATTCGAAACATACCGGCACTGCCGCTATCAGAGTCGGTCGCAAAACGGTTGCATCTCCTTTGGCGCCACGTTTGATTTTACTGGCGCCGTCGATCAAAGTCAATGCTGAACTGTATCCGATTTGAAGTCCGTGAGCAAAACAGCCAAATTCGCAAACGAGTTCCAAGATATGAGCCAACGGCAAATACGCCAAATAGACTTCGCCCGGCCTAAAATGCGTTCGCAAATCATCCGAATGCAGCAAAAACTGGATTTAAGTATTACTTCAACGAGGGTATAACACTGCAGGAGCCTGCTATTCCTGCTACAAAGTTACGGTGCGTAATAATGACTCCTGCAAAAAAATTTCGCTTGCTAAAACTGGTCAGTGAACAAAGTCGCTGACTGAAGTGACTGAAAACCTTTGGGCAGTCCAGTGGTACCACTGGTGTACATGATAACAGCCACATCGGAAGGCTTGGGTCGTTCAGCAGGATCCTGCACTGAAAACAAAAAAGAGCAATTTTCACTCACTGCGTTATCTTGTTTTTATTATGTTTTCTCGACTTCTTCCTCATTCATCATTACAAACGTAAGAAAGTAACTTGTTATTAAATTTGTTCGTTATTGCGCCGCACAAGCAAAAAAAACACGTTGATTGCACATTCAATTTTCAATTTTAGAGAGTGCAAAGTGCAAGTAACCAAAGTCAGCAATGCGCAGATGAAATAGTTTTTATCAACGAATGGCGCCAGTTTTATCTACTTTATAGTTTCTTATCTCAATTTTATTTAGAGGCGCGCTCGTCACTTATGATTTTGAGGGGCCGTCGCTTACTATGTTCCGCTCCCAATTCGAGCAAATCGCTGAAACTTGTAATCGAAAATCCGTTGGAATATTGCGATTCATCCAATGGTTCAGCGTTGGGAAGTCGCGATTCATAGTAGATCAAACGTTTCAGACTTTTGCAAAACGGTAAGATTTTCTATAAAGCGAGTCAACAAATTTGTTTCGAAATCAACTTACAACGTCACATTTGCATTACCATCGTCTTTTTTACTAATTCTTGCGAAGTGATAATCGTCGTTGCTTCGGTTTCGTTAATCGCGTGAGCGATGGCGTCTTCGCCCAACGTCGCGTAGACAGTGGCCACTAAACACAAAATTCGAGTCGTGTCTAGTGACAAATCGGGCTCGCTCGAGCGACTTTACAGGGAAATTTGTATCGAACGCAAGCGATCGCCGTCACCGTCCATTCCTGGCGAGTCTCAGCGAAAATTACGACTTTATCATTCACTTTGTGTTTCAAGTACAACAAGCCGGATCCAGCTTCTAAAGCTTGGTTGTTCACTTCTTCGTACGTGTTCCATTGATAATCACCCATATCGTACTACAATTATCGACTGATTAATCAACTATAGTTGCAACTGTAGTCGTTAGCCAGCTGACTTTTTCGAACACTTTTCCACTCTTTTGTTTTTCTTCTTCGACGGAAAGAATTTCGCGAGTGCCGAGACCTGGACATTGAAGAAAGCAAGCTGAAAATTTGTTTTTCGTAGCATATTTCAAGAATTTCTTACAATCTAGTTCACTGAACAGATTCACTGATCTATCAAAGATTTTATCCAAAGTGTCGCATCCGTTGAATTGTTCAATCAGTTCGCCGTTTGGACAGTCGACGCTTCTCCACGGCGTCGACGGATCGTTGGCTTTCAATGGTTTCGCCTGAAGCAACGATAGGCTACTGTAAGGGACACATTTGTTGTTTTACTTGGGGCGAATCTTACCCTGACTCGATTCGACCGTTCCATTTTACGTTCCGGATTTGCGAAGAATTTGAATGGTAGATACGCTAATAAATCGTAAATGTACAGCCATCCGCGAAGAAAAAGCAAAATAATTTGAACCCATATGGGATAAGTTTGTTTTTTTAATCCGTTCATTTTTTCAATAAAGCTTGAATAGTTGTTAGAGAGGCTCTAGCAAATATTTCTCAAAGTCCATCAACGCTTCTGAAAAACAAGACAGTGGTTGGATATCAGGTTAAAATGGGTCGACAATGATATCACGCCATTTCGGAGATCACGAATAGAAAAACAAGCAAACACAATCAGCGCCACCACAAGTTTCACAAACAAAGAGGAACGTCAGCATTGGTAAAAAGTTTAAATCGAGCTTCTCCTTACGATTACCTTATCTTTGCTCGTTTTGTTGATTTGAAGCAACAACGATGTCTTGGCATGCAAATAATAGGAAAGAATTTGATAAAAGCTAGACGTTGTATTTTTTTAATTGGTGTGTTTGGAAATCACTTTGATGTAATTTTTCAGTGAAGCTCTTCAAAAAACGATGTCAAGTTGATTTTTGAATGTTAAAGTATTTTCAGTTTGCGAAAGCGAAATGCGTATTTTAATGTTGATTCGCAAGTACAATTAGTTTGATAATTTGCTATAGGTGTATCGAAAATTTTGTGTGCTCAACGATTTTTGCGAAAAATTTTCTGTTTCTTAACGCGTGATTAAAGTGAAAAAGAAGTTTTTGAGCTTTTCATCACTCATTTTATTGATAATCACTGCATTTTTTGTTTTAATGCGTTTTTAATTTTCTTCGGCACATTTCTTCCGTTTTCGACCACAGTCGACGCGTTTTTTGGTTTTCACTTCGGCGATGACGACAAAATCGTAATGTTCGCCAAATAACTTTGTTGCTTCAAATGTCGACAAACTCGAAATAAATAAAATACCTATTAATGCAACGTTGGCAACAAATAAGAGAAAAATTGTGCAAGCCGCATTTTATGAAAATTACATAAACATATGGCAAATTACCAGACTAAATTGTACTTGCGAATCAACATTAAAATACGCATTTCACTTTCGCAAACTAAAAATACTGTAGACCGTCGTATAAACTGTTTTTTTGTTTATGTCTACGTGTTTGAAAAACAAGGCACTGAAACATTCTTTTAATTTTAAATCAGTTTGACAAAATAATAACAATTTAATAATATCGTTAATATAAAGAAGAATGCGAAAAATTTAGTTAAACAGACAAATAAAGCGCAAAAACGAGAAGTTAGTTAACAGCGAACAAAAAAATCACAGGATTAGATAAGACGAAACAAAAAAGATGCAAATTTAGATATCAGGAACCAGAAAAATGCGAAATTAGATTAAACGGGTGCAAAACGAAGAATTTTAAATAAAACAAACAAGAAAAACGCGAAAATTTAACGAAAATTAACGAAAAACAGCGTGCGGCATCATTTTTGGGGACCACCCGTCTTTTTCGAATCTCCTTTTTTGGCGCTAGACTTGCCGCTAACAGAACTGGACCGCGGATTTGCATCTTTGACCGATTTTTGAGCGCTCTTTTTGATTTGACTTTGGGGTGGTGCTTTGATCGACTTTCGAGAAATATCTTTGTTTCCTTTCACCGACGCCGACTTGCTTTCTTTCATGGACTTTCGAGACAATTCTTTGCTTTCTTTCACGGACTTTCGCGAGAATTCTTTCACCGACTTGCTCTGTTTATGCATCGTCTCTTCGTCTTTCAAATCTGCTTTGATTCCCTTCTTCTTGTCTCGTCCCATCGACGTACTATCACTGGCGATTCGACCTTTGGCCCGTTTTTCCTCGTCTTGTTTAACTTTATCGCTTTGAACTGGAAGCTTCTGTCGATTTTTACGTCGTCTTCTGATCACAATCGCAACGATGGCGCCGGTTACTAACAGTACGAGCAAAAAAACGCTGATAACTATCACGTGAACAATCGTTTGTTCCTTTTCGTCTTTATCGTCTTTCTTGAGTTGGACCGTCGTTGTAGTTGGACTGCGGGTTGTCGACATCGGGCACTCTACCATACAAGATCGGGTAACCGTCGGGCTGCATTGCGGATTTCGAGTGATGTCTAGCGTATCTATTCGCGTTCCATCGCCGCACGTACCTGTCGTTGGTGAACACTGACCTTCGCTTTGAGTCGGCATTTCGTCACAATCGCATTGTATGTCGTCGCATGGCCCACCGCGGGATGGTGGGCATTCTTTGCCATAATTTTCTGTTGGATACTTGTTAATGACGATGTATACTTCCTGTCGACATAGTCCAGTTGATCCGTCGAAACAAATCGTAGTCATGTTTTCATAGTCGCAGTCGACAATTGATATTTCGTCTTTTTCTACCTTCTGATAAATCGTGGCCAACGTCTCAGTGAAGTTGCAGGTATGTTTGATGAAGAATGTATTGTCAGTAACATGTAGGCTTTCCAGAACGTCGTAACGGGTTTGATCCGCCAAATCACCATTTTTTCTAGCCACACAAACCATGAAGAACATTGTGTTTGTACGTTGAAGCGCTTGTAATTGAAGAACGAAATCCTGTACTTGTGCAAAATCGCATTTTGAAACAACTAAAACAGATGAACATTGATGCGATCATTTGTCTTTCAAAACACAATTAGGTACTAAAAATAGCTTACAGGCGTACGTGTTTTGAAAGTTGCGCGGCGCATCAAAACCAATACATCTACTCCCGAAAGTACGGTTGAAACAGAAACTAATATCGGCAATATCACCATCAAGCTGCTCATCAGTAAAACGTTTCGGCCTCCACTTAAAATTTGCTGATCGTTTGACAAGTGCTGGATCATGTTTGCACGGTTTTGCCGCTGCCGGCGTATCAGTTCGCCATATGAGATCACCTTGAAGATTCGTCACGCCATTCAGAAAATCGGAAAAACAGAAGTTTCGATGGTCCTGCTCTACGTGGTACAATACGCAAAATAGCATTTGTCTCTTCGCCACCTGTACGGTTTCACTGTGATAAAATGGAACGTTTTCGAACACCATTGCCGAAAGTAGGAAACATAAGGACGGACGAATATCAACGAACATTGTGCACGAATGAGAACGAATTTTTGAACGCAACTGCAACCGACCGCTGAAAAACAATAGAATAAATTTTAGCAAAATCTGGTGAAAGCGAAAGCTGATTTTTGCTACGCATTTCTAAATTTCTAATTAACGTGGCGCTGATACAGATTGATGTTTCGCAACGAAATGTTTGAAAGCCAAATCAGCAAAGTAAAGTTACCAAAAGGAACGTGGATACTCAACGAAATCACAATTTTGACGACGAATTCTCCAACAACACAACCGCACTTGACTACTGAAAAAATTAGAATAAAATGTTTGCAAGTAAAGTATAAAGTGTAACAGATTTATGCCTAGTTTTCTAACTTGTAATACGCAAAATGGAACAAACTATCAGTTCGCAAGAAAAATTACAGAAGCAAAGACGCACCAAACGAAAACGAAACTCAACGTGTGAAATGAACAACTGACGACGAACTCTCTTGAAACGAAAACTGTACTTGACCCTTGAAACCAAAAAAAAGAAATTTTTTTAGCGAGTTTAGAATGAATTTGGATAACTTTTGTTCAGTTAAAAAACGCAAAGTAAACTACTTTTATAAGTTTTGATTAAAGAAAATGGAACTCCTTCAAATCAAACTATGAATCCTTTTATCAAATTAAATTATTAATCAAATTAAATCATCACAAATTATTCAAATTAAAACCCTACGAAACGAAAACGAATTTTAACGAATCCTTGAACGCTATCAACCGAACCTGACCGCTGAAAATGAAAAGAATGAAGATTAGCAAATGATGTTATGTTAAAACACACAATTTTCAATAAAAAAGCAAAAGTTAAACATAAATTTTGACTTTAAAAGTTGAAAATTGATTTTCAAGGTGCGTAATTAAAAAAAGAAAAAATTGATGGCAGCAAATGACAATAAAAGTTTAAAAAATTAATTAACTCACCAAACGAAAATGGAAATCAACGAATTCTCGAAACACAGCCACACGCGACCGCTGAAAAGGAAAAGACTGAGATTAGTATCGACCTGTGTAAAGCGCAATGCTCAATTGTTTCCTAATTTTAAAAGTTTAAATCTTAAATAAGACAATTTTCTCGTTTTTCTAAGCAGTTATTGAGAAAATAAATGCATTAAAGTTGAGCACCAAAAATAAAAAACTAACAAAAACCAAAAACGAAAGCAAAAAAAGGACATAATGAAAATTCCCCCATAGTATAAAGTTGTAGCGATAACTTTTACAGCTATCGATTTTTGCAATGCAGCGACCGATTTACTCCTTGCAGCTATCGATTTATGCATTACAGCGACCGATATATTCATTGTTCATTCGCGACTGCTGAAAAGGAAAAGACTGAGATTATTATCGACCTGTATAAAGTGCAATGCGCAATCGTTTCCTAATTTTACAAGATTAAATCAAGGTATTTTTCTCGTTTTTCTAAGCAATTATTGTAAAATAAATGCATGAAAATTGAGAACGTCAAATAAAAAACTTACTAAAATCAAAACGAAATCGACGAAATCACAACCGAAGACGAATTCTCGAACGCAAATACCCCGAAAAACTAACAGAATGAAAATTCGCACATAGTGTAAAGTTGTAGCGATAAGTTTTACAGCTATCTATTTATGCATTGCAGTGCTCAATTTATTGCAACGATTGATTCTTTTTACTTGCAGCGAGCCACTTACTCAATGCAACGACCGGTTTACTCATTGCAGCGCCGATTTTCTCATTGCAATGACCGATTTACTTACTGAAGCGACCGATTTACTCATTGCAGCTCCCGGATTACTCATTGCAGCAACCGATAGGTTCATTGCCCCGACCGATTTACTCATTGCAAGGACCGATTTTCTTGAACCGATCGGTTCATTGATGTTCAGCGATTAATTAACTACGATTAGTACAACAGATTTAGAAAGATTTTTACTTTTCAATTTATTCGAAGAAAAGGCGAAAATTAGCGCTAACTGCATCATTGACAAGGGTGTTTCCATTTATCCTGGCGCCATGATCGGACCCAATTGCAGCATCAGCAATGGATGCACAATCCACGGTTGCATTGTTCTCTCGGCGCAAATTGCGTTATTGGATGCGGCTCGATAATTGGATTTAACCAAGAAAACATGAAATCTGTTGTCTATTCTTCCGATGAAGGTCCGAATGAAGAATCTGGCGATTTGCAGATTGATAAAAGGTGTGCTGTCTTCGGCTCTAGCTGTGTTATCGGCAATGATGTTACAGTCTCAAAAACTTCACTGCTGAATGCGACACCAGTATCGGCAATGGTTCCATAATTGGCTACGAGTGCGATGAAAACAAGATTGGCTCGCCGTTTGCTTCAAACATTGGACGCTTGCTTATTTTCTGCAACTTTTATCGTTCTGTCTGTTTTGTCTTTTATCGTGTACATTTCTATATTTTAATCAATTTTTTATTATTGAATTTTTGCGCAAGCGTTCTTTTGGAAATCCCCTTCTAAAATTACGTATGTTAATTGTCTTAATTTTTACAATTGACGTATGCAAAAAAATGACAGGTTTTGCTTTCTATTGTAATAGCAAACAATTTCAAATGTTGATTTTGTAACATTTCTTGCATTGTTGCGAATCACACTTGACTACACAACATGAAATATTTTTCTGAATGATTTGGTTCATAAAGTGGGAAGGTATTCCGCAACAAAATTGAAATTAATTCCAGTTGAGAAGCGGAAAAATTAATTCGTTTCTTGGATTCAACACTTTCATCTATAGTGTCAAACTAATATTCAACTGCAATGAAGTTTGCTGAAAAATTTTTCTTCATTTCAACATTGAACTTTGCGATGTCACTCAACGACCAGAAAACCAAAACCGGAGATCTCTTCATCGACGAATTTAATGAAATTTTAAGGGCGAATTTGAAGGGAACCCGAAACGCTGGACGTTTCGTTTCCTTTAATGTGAAACGAGGAAAAATTACAAAAATCAAGACGTCGGACGAAACTCTCCTGTATTACGATATGGACAATGAGGTCAACGTCACTCACACAGCCACAAGTATAGACTGTCGAGGGTACGCGGAATTTGTCCTCAGCGTTAAGCCGGATTATCCGAGAGTTTCATTCAAAGCCCGTTTCCGCAATGCCCAAGTTCGTTGCCGAGAAAAGCGAAGAACCGTTCAGAAAATTGAAATCGTCCTGCGGATTCACATCCGACAAAATGAAACTAAAATTGGGCGTTGCGATAGCGAAAGGCGACAGGACGAAATTACATAAGCTCATGAGAGAGAAACTGTTGTCGAATTTGTGCAACAAAAATACGGCTAACATCGTCGGTGACAGTTTGTTTCATAGTTAGCTAGCAAGAATAAATAAGAAATAAAAATGTAAAAAATGACCGAAAACTGATAAATTTATGTAACTTTTCGCATTGTGAATCATAATGACGAGTTTTTTGGTTTGAATGTTGTTTTCGTCACACTTTTATTGATGCCAATAACGCAAGTAGTCTTTCTGACCCATGTAGAGTCAACAACAATCGTTATCGCTTTCAAGATTTTCTTGTTGCGACGAATTTCATATTGTTGCGAAATGTTTATTTTATATGTTTTATTATTTTGATAAGCATATATATATATTCAGAGATATTTTTGCCATGGATGTGATTAGCCTGTTGGTTGTTGTGTTTCAAGTCACATATGAATGACATCCTGTACCATGTTTTGCTTTTTACACTTCTCATTTTTACCACTATCCATTGCCAAGGCGGTGGTGGTGGTGGAGGCGGAGGAGGAGGTGGCGGTGGAGGTGGCGGTGGAGGTGGCGGTGGAAGTAAGTTTGTAAAACTGGAGAAAAACACAGTTGGGACACTAGCTTTCAACTTTTCCTGTTTAAGGACAATGTCGTAGCACACTTTGCACGACCGGCTTTATCACCGCTCTAGTTTTCGACGTATTTTTGTTCTCTTTCCTGATCTTTTGTATTTGCAAAAAAGTAAAACCGCCCTCATCCAATCAAGAGTTTATCGCCGAAGGAGATATTGAAAACAATCCGCACGAATCACTGATGGCAAATCATTTCCAATCCGGATATTGGAATATGAAATATTATCAGTACAGACTTTGGCACGGACCTTTTCCTGTCCGATTATTCTTCGATGACCAAAGTCTGAAGGTCAGCGGTGTAGGTGTGGACGATGTAGGTGCTTACCATGTTGATGGGATATACTCGAAGAGTACTGGCCGATTGGCCATTTCAAAAATTTACCACAAGGGCACAGGAAATCCGAAGGAGAATTTGGGCCACTGCGTTACCATTCAATTCACGTGGAATGCAAAGAAAAACAAATTCTGCGGCAAATGGCATCTTCAAAGAGTAAGATGTCAGGATCAGGGTCAGATGGAGCTGGAATATGATTCGTCGCCATCGGTTTATCAGAAATCCGTTTTATGACAGAATTAACTTACTGGAAACTAAATTATTGTCGGCTGCCTTTGTATTTGCTGCATGCGATGCGTGTATTCCTTCAGCATTATGGAAAGTTGCAATCTGTAGCAGTTTCAAGCATTTATGATTTGCAGGACTATTTTCTTGACAAATGCTTTGCAATAACATCCACGAAAAATACATCAATAATTCGCTTATATATAGTCGGCCTTGAAAATATCATCTGTCTTTCAATTATAAATAAAGGTAAAATGTTGTTGTTACTATTGACGCTTGAAACGCTTGACGAAGAGGCTTTTAGGTTTGAGCTTTTACTATCGACAGCTTGACTGCTAGCGACGACACATTTTTAGTTTTCTTGGTATGTTTGAATAATCACTTCAGAATCGAATCAAAATTTGGTCATTAGATTTTTGCGCTATGTATAAATTGATACAAATATTAGTTCTTGTTGAAGTTATTTTTATTACCAACGTGCACTGCCAAGGAGGTGGTGGAGGTGGAGGTGGTGGCGGAGGTGGTGGAGGCGGAGGAAGTTATGGTAGACGTAAGTAAACTTGCGAATCAAGTTGGACCCGTTGAGTATCATTTATGTTCAAGAATTTCAGGCGGAACAGGCGAATGTAATACATTATGTCGAATCATCTTGGTCATCATTTTTTTTGTGTTCGTCATTTACCTATTCGTTTACTGCTATAATTTGATCTGCGTTGGGCAAGTAAAATTTTCCAACGAAGATTTCGTGGCGAAACTCGAAGAAGGTGACGACAAGAACCAGCATGATTCACTGATAGCTAATCCATGTTGTTCGGGAGTGTGGCAATTTAAGTATTATCAGCACGGAGATTGGCACGGACCGTTCCCTGTCCGTTTATCGTTCGATGAGCAAATGTTGAAGATCGACGGTATCGGAACGGATGACGTAGGGGATTACTCTATAGACGGGGTATATTCAAAGAATAACCGTCGATTAGCCATTTCGAAAAATTATTTCGAAGGTACGGGGAATCCTAAGGAGAACTTAGCTCACACTGTTACCATTCAAGCGACGTGGAATTCGAATACGAGTAAATTCTGCGGCAAATGGTACGTGAGGACATCTAAATATCACGGACAGAATAAAATGGAACTCAAATTTGATGCTTCGCCAACAAACCCGATTTCTCAAGCAGAAACTGTATGCTGACAGAATCGACGATCTACAGTACTCTAATAAAATCATTTGGAACTGTTACCGAAATAAAAAAACAAGTAAAACGTCTTCAATGAATTACAACCATACACACTACCAAGAAAACAAAGCTATTGTAGGATCATTAGATGAATGATTTGCATGACCGACAAACAAAACTCATCAATAAAACTTTTATAGAATTGTCAGCAAAATGTCACAAGTTCAGTTATAAACTTTGGTAAAATGTTGGGTTCTTGACTCTTGCCGACGAGGCTTTCAGGTTCGAGCACGTTGTTGCAGTTACTATTGACATCTTGCTTCCTAACGACGACACGTTTTTTGTTTTGTTATATTTTTCTGCGACGAGAATCTTGCACAATGCATAATTTGATAAAAATATTAGCCGTTGTTGAAGTTATTATTATCGCCAGAGTGCATTGCCAAGGGGGTGGTGGTGGTGGTGGTGGTGGTGGTGGCGGCGGTGGTGGTGGAGGAGGTGGAGGTGGTGGTAGAGGTTAGTAAACTGCCAAAAAAATTTGAGCTCGGCTAGAAGCAATTATTTTCAAAAGTTTCAGGTTTTCGCGAATGTGATAAATTTTGCCAAATTGGCCTGCTCATCATTCCGCTTGGTGGCATTGTTGCCATACTCCTTTGCTGTTTCAATTTGTTCTGCATAGGGAAACCTAAGCGTTCCAACGAAGACTTCGTTGCAAAGCCGAAAGAAGAAGATGTTGACAATAATCAGCAGGATTCACTGATGCAGATTACCACTCAATGCAGTTCGGGACTTTGGCAGTATAAGTATTATCAGCACGGAAAGTGGCATGGACCTTACGCTGTCTATTTATCGTTTGATGACCGAGCCTTAAGCGTCAGTGGTAACGGAACGGACAATGTAGGCGATTACATTATACAGGGGGTATATTCGAAGAGAAACTGTCGATTAGCCATTTCGAAAAATTACTGCGCAGGTACGGGGAATCCTAAGGAGAACTTGGGTCACACTGTTATCATTCAAGCGACATGGAATTCGAATACGAGTAAATTCTGCGGCAAATGGTACGTGAGGACATCTAAATATCACGGACAGGGTGAAATGGAACTCGAATTCGAACCGGAACCACAACTCGACAATGCACAACCAGCCCTTAGCAGTGCAGAATTTGTTGCTCAAGCAGTTATCGATACCGTTGCGCATGATTCACAGCCAGCGAATCATTTTCCTTCTGGATGGTGGCAATTTAGGTATTATCGGTATCGGAAATGGCACGGACCTTACTATATGCAGTTAGCATTCGATGAAGAATGTTCTCAAGTTCACGGCCACGGGACGGATGATGGTGGTGACTATTATATTTTCGGATCATATTCAAAATCTAACACTCGTTTAGCCTTTTCCAAACGCTACACACTGGGTGAGGCAGCTCCTAATATGAATTTAGGTCACTCTGTTATAATTCAAGCGACTTGGAACTGGTATCTAAGTAAATTCTGTGGCGTATGGTACGTGTGCACTTCTACACATCGAGTACAGAATAAAATGGAACTCGAATTTGATACGTCGCTAACGAATAGGATTTATCAATCGGAAACTGTATTCTGATAAATCATTTTGTCCATAAAACTAAAATCGTTCGTCCTCCATACAAAAAACGATTCGCCCACGAGACCAAAATCCGTTGGAGTTCACACCCGCTGATTGAATGTCGCTTGTTTTACACCGGCGTCGCCGTTGCCGTCGGAAATCAAACTCATAAAAATGTTCGAAATTCCGTTCCCCGCCGACAAATTCATGGAAATATTGTTTCTAATTTGCGAGAGCAAAACTTACTTTTAGCGGCTGAAACGTGGAGAAAGATTGAGGAATTTTACGACACTAAAAAAGGGTATTTGGATAATTTATCGGTTAATACTTCGTTTCAAATTTTGTTTACTTTGTCGAAAATGAACGCTAAAGAGTTGGCCGAGGCAAGTAGGAAAGAATCTATTACATCGAGCGAAATCTGGGAACAATACTTTAATATATACTTCGTGACGACTTCCTCGAGTGGTCGATCGATTCTGTTGCTCTCATGGATGTTGCAAAGGTAACCGAAATAAAATCTTTCCTGAATCGTCCTCCGATAATCGAGGCTATTTGCACTTGTTTGGAGAAAGTTTTCGTCGAGCAAACCATCGATGGTAATTGGGTGAAATCAAAAATCGATTCTATGAACATTTATTCCAAGCCTAAAATGAGTAACATGAGAGGCATGACGTTAATACATGGAATTGTAATTTCGAGGAAAAAATAATTGGCATAGAAAACACTTACAAAAACGACGCAAATTTATTTACAATTTGCGTTCACCAAAGTGCTCATTTCCTAGCGAGAATTCTGGCTAAAAATTACAACTTTTCTTCACCGGTTCAACGCGCGGAAGGTATCAGTTCCATATTGTTTGAAGAAGAACTTGAAAACTAAACATTTTGTACTTGGTCGCGCAGTCGAATTGGTTTTATTCAACGGCACGCAACCAAACTGGGATGATTCGAGCTCAGTTGCAGCAAAAGCTTTCTTGTATAGGTCTAGTTCAAAAAATAGTTTCCTGATAATTTGCCGTGAAGAATGGTAGTGCTTGGGATTATTACCTCGCGAAATAATTTTGTGCTCGTTCGGATGCAATTGGGATGTTGATGAAGATATTTTGGGTTGTTGAAAAATTTATTTTTGTATTGCTGGTGGCAATAAAATTGTGAAATGTTGAAAAGTGGATGTTTTTAGTTTTATATTTCGTTAATAAAAGAAGAAAAAAGTTGCCTGGATGCCAAACTATTTGTCCTTGTATTGCAATTCACTTCACTAGCTAATGAAACAAAAGGGTGTACATTTCTCTATTACTGTAAGCTTGCATTTTGATAATTTGCATTAAACGATAAATCCAACTGTCGAAAATAATTCCGTTTTACGTTTTGACATTTAATTTTCGGGACAAAGATTTATATTTTATTATTATCTTTGATGAAACATCAACATTACAAGCTTTATATTTATTGACTCACGCGCCAAAATCTTGCACGGACTCGTTTCACGTCCATGCGCTTTCTGATAATTGCCCGACGATAAAAATGTACCAAAATCGAATGTTTCGTTTTAGTGTGTTTACCTCATAGGACCAATTAATCCAGTTACGACGGCTTTGTCCAGTTGACACAACAGGACACTAACAGAAAGTAACCGAATGAAAATTCGCACATAGTGTAAAGTTGTAGCGATAAGTTTTACAGCTATCTATTTATGCATTGCAGTGCTCAATTTATTGCAACGATTGATTCTTTTTACTTGCAGCGAGCCACTTACTCAATCAACGACCGGTTTACTCATTGCAGCGCCGATTTTCTCATTGCAATGACCGATTTACTCACTGAAGCGACCGATTTACTCATTGCAGCGCCCGGATTACTCATTGCAGCGACCGACTTACTCATTGCAGCGACCGATTTACTCATTGATGTGACTGGCTTAATTACTTGGAACGATCAATTTACTCGCAGCAAGACCGATTTACTTGAACCGGTTGATTTCTTGATATTCAGCGATTGATTTACTTCGATTTGAGTAACAGATTGGAAGAAGATTTTTACTTTTTATTTTTAACCCAATACGTCGGCGAAAAGATAATGGATTTTTTAACAAAAATGTCACGCAAAACGTCTTAACGGCGATGATAATAAACCAAAAAGGAAAACATAACCAAGCTCTACTTAGAAAAATTTGCAGAAGACCAAATAAACAAATTGTACATATATTAACCGGCTAAGAAAAAAAAAGGAAGATACAGTTGTAATAAATTCTGGAAAAAACAAATAATTACAACAGAAATCATGAATTTTTGGCTAGGAATACATTTTAGCGACTCAAAAGCAAATCTAAACACAAATTTCAAAGAAAAAATATCAAACGAAAGGCACGAATTTCGAGTGACTCGAGAGTCAGCGGCGATTAAAAACAAAAAATCTATTCACTTTTCTTGTACAGTTCTTTCAATACTTCGTCGTAAAACTTTTCGATCGGCTTCCTTTTTAATTTCATGGCGTCGGTCAATAGTCCGTTGTCCGTCGACCAAATTTCGTTGCACAAATAAATTTTCTCGGGAATTTCGAATTTCTCTAATTTATCTAAAAAACAAGACAAATTGCAACTATAGTCGCATAGTCACTACGCAACTAGTTTTCTAAAAAACAAAATTTTCTTACTCAGCCTGGCGTGATCTTGGATTTCTTTCAAGAACGCCTTCGTCACATCTTTGTTTGTTCGGAGCTTTTCGAAATCCGTCGTATGAACTCCGTTCTGAAAAGCGCCAGTTTCAGGCAACGTAAAATAAATTTTCCCACTTGCTTTACGATTTACCTTTTTCCCGAGATTTTCCAAATTTTTCCGATTCGGAATAACTAAAGCCACCAAGTACGCCGTTTCTGAATTGCCATAAATGCAAACGTTGTCGACCAACGGGCAGGTGAGTAGACTTGTTTCCACTTTGTTCAACGATATGTATTCGCCGTGCGCCAATTTGAGCAGATCCTTCTTTCGATCTGAAACAAATTTTCTCTTCAATTGATACATAAATTTCAATTTTATGCTCAAAAGTCAACGCATAAAACAAATTTCGCGTCGTCTACAACAGTTTACTCACCTATAATGGACAGCGAACCGTCGGGCAGGAATTGGCCGATGTCGCCGGTGCAGAACCATCGTCGATTGTTGATCATCACGAAATCCTCGTCCGTCTTTTTCGGATTATTCAAATATCCTTCGGCCACGTTCGCACCGGATATCAAAATCTCTCCTTGAGGATACGGCTTATTGAAAGCGCTATAGCCGCTCTCCTTCCATTCTTTCAACATGATATCGTTGCACAGCAACGGCGATCCGACTCGTCCGGTGTTCAGATTTTCAACTGAAAAACCAACTATAGTTCATCGTAACCTATAGTTAACAAACGACTATAGTTCACGGTTTACCGTCGCAAATCGTTGCGGCCGCGCATGTTTCGGTCAAACCATAGCCCTGGCCGATGGGACAGCAAAAACAGATGTTCATAAATCTTTGCGTGTCGACGCTCAACGGAGCGCCACCACTCAACATCAGTTTAACTCTACCGCCCAAAACAGCGTGAATGTGATTGAAAACCAGTCTAAAAAACAAAATTCGCGTCGTCTAATTGGCAAAATTGTGCGAAAAAATGAAACAAAATTCTGCTCGCCTATTCAAGAATGGCGTGTCGTAGCCGTGCTCGATTTTCGATAGTTTCAGTTCGTAGAGGAATTCGAACAAAGCTCTCATGACCGGCGGACTTCGATCGACTTTATCGATCACAGCTTTAAACAATCGATCCATAATCGCCTAAAAGCAAAGTCGACACGTATTTTTTCTTTTCCATTCGCTTAATAGTGCAAAAAACAGCACGAAAACCATTTGGAAAAACAAGAAAACTAACTGGAACAGTTGCCATTAGGGTCGGTCGCAATACCGTCGCGTCTCCTTTTCCACCTCGTTTGATTTTACTGGCGCTGTCGACCAAAGTCAACGCGCTACTGTATCCGCACTGTACGCCGTGAGTAAGACATCCTAATTCGCACGCTAGTTCGTATATGTGAGCCAAGGGTAGATACGCCATGTACACTTCACCGGATCTGAAAATTTGTTTGAAATTCAACGAAAGCGGCTCTTTTTTGAAACGTACAAAATTTTTACCTCAAATACGGTATAGCCGAACAAGTTCCAGCCACGGCGGCAACAATGTTGCGATGAGTGAGAAGAACACCTAAAAAACAAGATTTCAGTCTCGAAATGGAAAGTAGACAGTGAAATTTTTGTTCTACCTTTCGGCATTCCAGTGGTTCCACTTGTGTACATGATAACAGCGAGATCAGAAGGTTTTGGTCGTTCGGGCGGATCCTGCACTAAAAAACAAACAAAAATCCAGGTGACTATAGTTTACTAGCCAGCGCCTACAATCAACCAGACGAAACAAATTTCGCAACTTGCGTCACAACTATAGATCTTCATCAAAAATCTGGCGTGGCCAAGTGACAGCCGTTTGCGCAGATTTCACTAACTACGACGGCACTAATTCATCAAAGGGAACGTGCAATTTTTCTTTTTTAGTTCAATAAAATGCAAGAAACTGCACTGGCCATGTCCAAAAACACACTCTTTTGTGAAATGTACAGTTTCGAGCGAAATTTTTGAGTTTTTTTTGCAAAATTAAGGACGATTTCTGAAAACTTACAATTATCGCCGCCTAAATCCGTTAAATCGTCGTAACTGGTAATTGAAAATCCGTTGGAATATTGAGATTCATCGATTTTTTCGGCGTCGGGCACTCGCGATTCGAAATAAATCAATCGTTTTAATGTTTTGCAGTGAGGCAGGATTTTCTACACAATAACGAGAAAGTTAGTCAATTATTTTGTTTTTCTGATCAATTATCGAGCAAATTAGCTTACTATGGCTTTCTTCACTAATTCTTGAGATGTAACTATGGTTGTAGCTTCGGTTTCGTTAATCGCATGAGCAATGGCATCTTCGCCCAACGTCGCATAGACAGTGACAACTAAAGTTAAAAAAAATAACTAGAATGAAAACAAAAAAATCGACTGGATATACCTGGAAATTTGTATCGAATGCAGGCCATCGCTGTGATCGTCCATTCTTGACGAGTTTCAGCAAACAGTACGATTTTATCGCCGACTTTATGTTTCAAGTGCAACAAGCCTGATCCGACTTCTAAAGCTTGATTGTTCACTTCTTCGTATGTGATCCATTGATATTCGCCCATATCGTACTGGAAAAACAAAATTTCCGTTCGATTTATCAACTATCGACAGATGGATCATCGACTATAGAATGACCTTCAACTGAGGACTGAAGCCATCAACTATAGATTGACTAATAATCAACTATAGACTGATGAATCATCAACTATAGACTGATGAATCATCAACTATGGTCGGCTGATCACTGACTTTTTCGAAGACTTTTCCATTTGGTTGTTTTTCTTGTTCGACCGAGAGAATTTCGCGAGTGCCCATACCTGGAAAATAACGATGGCTAATGAAGAAATTGTTTGTAATCAACGGAATATCGCTTACAATCGTTTTCGGCGTACAATTCAACGGCTCTGTCAAGCAATTTATCCAAAGTGTTCAGTCCTTTGAATTCTTCCGTCACTAATTCGCCGTTCGGACATTCGACGCTACGCCAAGGCGTCGACGGATCGTTTTCTTTCAAAGGTTTTGCCTAAATCAAGAAAAAACAAAATCTTTCGTCCGAAATTTTTGTTTTTGAAGCAAGAAACCGAGCATTTTTGTGTTTGACAACGGAAAACGAATAAGTTTTCTTCTGGAAAACAAACCGTTTTTAGTTTTTGAAAACGTAAAACAAGCGTTTTTTGGTTTTGAAGACGGAAAGCTTGCTTTTGAAAACGGAAAATGATCGAAATATGTCGTTTTGCTTACCCTAAGCCGATTCGACCGCTCCATTTTTCGTTCTGGATTTGCGAAAAATTTAAACGGCAAATACGCCAACAGATCGTAAATACGTAGCCATCCGCGGAGTAAAAACAAAATCAATTGAATCCATATCGGATAAATTTGTTTTTTTAATCCGTTCATAATTTCCCCGGAGAAATTTGCTTGCTTATTTCTTAACAATTAGAATGCAAAATACAACGAATTTTTGCTATCATCCACGTTTTTCTAAAACAAAATTCGCGTCGTCTATAGATAATTTATCGTAAACGCAGTCTCACTAGCTCTTTTTCAACACACGTCACACTGTAGAATGACGAAAACCAGCATTTTTAGGAACTAAGGCGGTTTAAAAACATGACATCATGTTTGTTTCCACGTTGCATTGGCAACTAGCCAAAATGGGGACACGCGATTTTCTGGGTGACTGTTTGTGGTTTATTGTTAAATTATTCCAATAGAAATTATTCGTTTTCCAGACGAATTTTTCAAACAGACTGTTTACAAAGAGAAAGATCAATTGGCAGTTGTTTTTATGTGTTATTTGCAAAGTTTCGGGAAAATTAGCAAGCAAGACAGCAAAAAGCTACATTTGCACATTTAAAGCAACAAAAAGCAACAAAAAGCAAAAAAACAAATTACAGACAGTGAAAAAAACAGGCAAAAGCATGTACGTAGTACACAACAAGCAAAAATAGATAGTGAAAGAAAAAACAAATTACAGCGAAGAGTAAGCAAACAATCAAACAGGCCGCGCAAGTTACACAAACGCTTTTAAAACGAAAGTTAACAATTTTTAAATTTAGAATCTAGTGTCTCTTTAGTTTTCTTTTTGACTTCTTCTTCTTCTAGACTTGATAGAGCGGGCGCAGCGTGACGTTGAGAAATGGATCGGAATGTTTATTTATTAGTGGTTTGCCATAAGCAAGATGCTGGCTGCTGTCTTATGTTCTTGCGAATCTAGTTTTTATTTTGTATAAATTTTGTGAAAACAAAAATCTTGTTGGATTGAACATTGTAAACAACATGTTTATGAAAGAAACAGTGATCAATGGTACTTCCCGTTGAGTCTAGCGCGGTACGTTGTACGTTCTGCAAAGTTCACTAATTTACTGTAATTTTTTTGCTGACATTGTAGTATCATGAATTTGCTTGCTAAACCAGCGGAAAAGCTAAATTAGTGCACAAAATACAAATTGCGTCCACTTTAACGAAACAAGCCTAAATTTGACAGTCACATTTTGTCTTACTTGGAACCACTGTAACTTATGCATTGACGCTTACATTGTATATTCTCTTGGAAACAAATTCTGCATCGTATCATGAATTTGCTTGCTAAACCGTCGGAAAAGCTAAATTATTGAAATTATTAAAATTGCACGGGATACAATATTTCGGCGCTTATAACGAAAGTTAAGTTAGTTGCTACTTACAACCCTCAATTTGACACTTTTTTGGTGCCAAAAATTTTTTTTGTTGACAATTCGTGATTTACGAGCGCGAGATAGGTAAAATCGTGTTTGGCACGCGCTGTAACGAAATAGTGTTGAATTTTTTTGTACTTTTTTTATTATTCAATCCGTCCATAAATGGAGAGTTTGGACGACGGTAAGATTACTAATTTCTACTAATTATTGAAAGATTCAATGTATTTTTGCAACTCAAATTGATCTTAACATCATAAATTGAAAAAACCTTATAAAAATATGTCGCAAAAAAGTGATTTACGATGCAATGTGCGAAACGTTACGGGAAAAATACAAAACTCGCGTCTTGCCAAGAAATAATCCCTTAAGCTTTTAAAACAAAAGTTTTACTAAACGTGAAATAATAAAAACAAAATATTGAACGGCCATAGAAACATAAAAAAAGAAGCCCCGCGTCGTACTAATTAAAAACTAATTCAAACTACCCGTTCGAGAGGCTAAAATTTTCTATTTTTCCGATAAAAACAAGATAACTTAGCTAGCTAGCTCAATAACGGGCGCCTGCGAGGAAGTTGCATGGAAAAACTAGAATACTGTCCTAGCTAGCGCGCTAACGGGCCCTGGCGAGGAAGTTGCATGGAAAATTGAAAAAGCAACAGGTGTACACTCGCCGTTGCATTGAAAATCATCAATAAAATGTCACTTTGATGATTTTCGTTCGTCGCCGAAGTTTCTCCGGCTGTGGGCACGAAGAAACGTTAACTTTCATTTATTTTCCCTACAGCGCTACGGCCAGCGACGAAAATTTGTTTCCGCACTCGCGAAACGAGAAAAAACTTTCAACTTTCCTTCCAACCGACGCCGAAACGGTCCGGCACCATTTTTATAGTGCAAACGTCAAACTTTTATACAACTTTTCACTATTTTCATTGGGTTTTCTTCGTTTTCGATTCTCGTAGTTCGTTTACAGTTTTCGCGCATGCAAAAAACCTTTTTTTTGAAAGGGAATAAAAAAAAACCCAAACTCTTTCTGTTTACATAAAAATCCGTCCGGTACATTTTCATTTATCGGTGTCTGTTTCGAAAATTTGTTCAGTTTATACGCGTTTCGTACGTATTTTGTGCATTTTTGCGCTTGCGTAACGTTTGTGCAACGTTTGATCGAAGCCAGCGCACGACACGTGCGTCGAAATACGTTTTTGGAGCTCGCTTATACAAACAATTATTAAATTGTTTAAATCTTTCCAAAGCTTCATTTCCCCTTCCTGTCCTTGTCTGAGTCGTTTTTATACATAAATAGGTAGTTTATTGAGTTAATCGCATCGTTTTTATTGTATAATTTAATAAAAATCGGCCGATTTACAGTTTCTATAGTTCGTTCGATTTATGGCAGCGGCGATGGATAAAAAACCGAGTAAATTAGCTCGCGAAGACAGCGAAGGAAGTAAGTCGTGCAAAATGTGTACTCTTATTAAAGTTGCAAACTGCTATCCATTTTGCGCAAAATTCGCATTTTCCAAACCATTTTCGCGAAGTAGCGTTTTTCGCAAGCCCTTTTCAAAAAGATGTTTTACAGACGTTTCTGCAGTTTGCAACTGGTTTTTCGAGTGCCAAATGTTTCTCCAAAAAAATGTTGCCAAATATTTTTAAACCACTTGATAAAACATCAATAAGTCTCGAAAGTTTGTCAAAAAACAAAAAATTGCTTTTTCATGAAACTTTCGGGCAAATAGCGCTAATTAGGGGCGATGCAGCGGAAATCGTGCTGATTTAGCATTCAGCCGATTTGCTAAACTGGAGACTAATAAATCAGCTGATTTCTCTCGTACAAATCAAAATTTTTGCGAAGATTCTCTTTTTATGAAATCACTTTCCATCCCACACTTTTTCTCGCGAAGAATTCTAACTAACGACTTCCGCTCGAAAGATGACTCGGATTGCGAGTCGGAAAACAAAAATTACGTTTAAAATAACAACAAAGTTTAGTAGTAAAACTACTCCGCGCCTATGTTTACGATTTTTACGAATTTTCCAAGTAAAAAAGTCACAAGATCGTTTCGTGGTTCAGCCGCTAGACAGCTACTTCGAGTACTTTTTCTTTTGTTTTTCTCGACAAAAGTCAGACGTGTATAATTACAACTTCGTTTTATCTCTCGAAATCTTAGTTTAAAAACAAAATTTGCGTCGTCTAACGGACATTATCGCGTAGGAGCGTTAACCTTTTGAGAAAAAAAACGACGTTAAATGACAAATAATTTTTACGATCTATCGCTCGATGTTGACCTAGATCGGCGTAAGTTTTTTTAGCTAGCTAAGCGTCTGGTTCGCTTTTTTGTTTTTCGGTAGCTATTTCGCTACCGTTTAGATTATTTTTTGGCTATTGCCAGTTATTTAATAGCTAGCGTCAGTTAGTTGCTGACTAGCGACCGTTAAATCACTGACTTTCGATGTTAGCCTACTTACAGCTTTCCATTTTCGTGCAGATTTCGATAACGACTCCCCGGCACTGCCCAACATAATCAAAGGTTCGGGATCCATCCCTCACGGTCTTTTGGCGCCGGCGCCGTCCTCCGGTCACGTTTTGGGCGAACCGTATGAAATGTCCACTTGCCCGATCGAGTTGGAACAAAGTCGAGAACATCTTCATCGCCAGATATCAAATCGGTGAGGAAAAAACACGTTTTGCATACTTTTTTGATACTAACAGAGTAAAAAACTGAAATTAACGTAGAAAAGTCATTTGAATTTGTTTTTTTTCTGACTCGTTCAGTCGTTCGAGCTATCCGGAAGAGTGAGTTATAAAAATTAGACAGTCGTTAGAGTTCTAGTTTGCATGATGCATGAACTTTTGTTTTTTGTGGAAAAATGCATGTCACTATAGTTGTCGGGCAAACGCAACTGTAGATTAAAATAATTGGAACTATAGTCCAGTGAAAATGAACTATTGTTCAATGGCGACTATAGCCCGAAAAACTAGTCCAGTGGCAACTATATCCTCAAAGAACTGTAGTCCATTGGCAACTATAGGCTCTAGATTCACTTTTTACTCGAAATCGGTGATGTCTAGTGATTATTTTTGTTTTTTAGATTGCGAATCGAGTCGGGAAGCGCGACCGCCGGTCAATTCGTCCCTGGCTTCGTCGGCAAGGGCGAACGATACGCTTGCCAAGAAGACGAACACGGCGAAACCGAAAACGACGCCTGTAGCGGCGGCGTCGATCGCGTTAATGATCATAAAACTGCCGTTGTGTCGCCGAGCGGATTTCCAATGAGGACGTTTTGCGATGCGTTGGATATCAACTATCAGCGAGTCGCTATATCAGGCGAGCAAGTATCCGGGGTAAGGATAACCCCTTAAATGAACTATAGTTCAATAGTTAATACAACTATAGTTGCCGAATCGCGCCTAAAATTGTTTGCTTTTATCACTTTAGGTCCCCTTGGAAGATCTTACCGACGCGTCGGCCAAAATTACAAAAGCTTTGAAAATCCGAGAAAAATATATGAAACGGTCATTGCAACATTTTCCGAAAACCGTCGAGAAATTCATATCTCACGAATATCCGCAGAATCTACCGAAGAAAGTCGTTAAAAACACGCCGCCGGCGCCAGGTAAACTGCTAGCCAGTGAAGAAAATGACGTTTATGAAGTCCAAAGTTGTTTCAAAGCCGGTTTACTTTTGACGATAATCCGGCGATAAAACTTTGGTAGAAAATCGTAGGTTCAACTTATACTGGGTCTGTCGAATTCCTAATCAATCGATAGTTCATTTCAATAGTTGAAACAATTCACTGAGCAACTATGGTCCTTGCCCAACTCTAGTCTTTGAACAACTATAGTCAGTGAGCAACTATTGGCACTTTCAACTATAGTCGATGGGCAACTATAGTCCTCGAGCAACTATAGTCATTGAACGATTTGTATTTCTGCTAGAATCGTTCGCCTATCAACGAACCATGTCTCATTATCGAGGCATATTCGATGAGATTCCTGGTCTAACTGGTAAACACGTTGGATGGTGTGAAGACCGATTTATAAAACATTAAGAAAATAACTTAGAATTTGTTTTTAACTAACTTAAACCGCAAAACTGCTAGAAAGATCATTGTCCATAGCATGAAATTTGTGTTTCTCACTCACTAACGAGTTACGCTGAAAGACTTACCTGTTTCAGACGAAGAGATTTTGGGGTATCATTTGCCCGAGGCTATGGAACAAAGTCCGTTCGATATGGAGATCCCGGGTTCGATCGGATTTAAGCTGAAATCCGTCAAGGGGATAATCCACGTGATGAGCGAAAACGGCGACGTATTTCCGGGATTAATCGATCACTACATAACGTTGGATGAATTCATGGAGGATTTCCTATATCTCGAGGCGATCATGAACGATGGCCCGTTGAAATCCTTTTGCTACAGGCGATTATCCTATCTCCTTCACAAATATCAGCTTCACGTGCTTTTGAACGAAATCCGCGAGCTGGCCGAACAGAAACAAATCCCTCATCGAGATTTCTACAACGTTAGAAAAGTAAGAAACGATTTTTTGCCTCCGGAAATCCCTTAGCCATGACACGTTTTTTGTTTCATTCGGTTTTTTGCGCGGAAAGGGCGTAGACATTGAAGATTTTTTGTTTTTTCCAGGTCGACACTCACGTCCATGCGGCGTCGTGCATGAATCATAAACATTTATTGCGATTCATCAAGAAGAAACTGAAAACGGAAAAGAATTTCGAAGTTTTCGTAGAAAACGGGAAAAAGTTAACTTTGGAAGAAGTATTTTCATTAAAACACTTTCGACATAGATTTTTCACTAGCCGAGCACATTTTATGCACCTTCGCACATCATTTTACGTCTTTAGGTGTTTCGTACTTTGAATATATCGTCGTACGATTTAAGTGTCGACATTTTGGATGTTCACGCGGTAAATGATGTAATTTTTTGTTTTTCATTAGATTTTAGCATGCTTGCCGTATGTAAAAAAATGTGTAAAAATTTCGGTGCTTTTTCGTTTTGGTTTGCATTTTTGCCCGCTTCTTGCAGGATCGAAACACGTTTCATCGATTCGACAAGTTCAATTCGAAATACAACCCGTTGGGTCAGAGCGTATTGAGAGAAATTTTCATTAAAACCGATAATTTCATCGAAGGACGATTTTTCGCAGAAATCTTGAAAGTAGGAACTAAAATTGAATCTACAGTTCAATAGAAACTATAGTTGAACTGAAACTATAGCCCGCAGACAACTGTAGTCTTATAGCCAGTGACCTTTTTAGGAAGTTATCGACGATTTAGAAGAATCGAAATATCAACATGCCGAATATCGATTATCGATTTACGGTCGAAGCCGAGACGAGTGGGACATTCTGGCCAAGTGGGCGGTCAAGCACAAAGTCCACTCTCGGCACGTTCGTTGGTTGATTCAAATACCCCGTTTATAGTAAGGCGACCGAAAATTTATTTTGTTTGCACGCTTTCGAGGTCCAAAAGTGTTTCATTGTTTTTAGCGACATTTATAAAGCGAAAAAAGTTTGTAACAATTTTCAAGAATTGTTGGACAATATTTTCCTACCGTTGTTCGAAGTTACGAACGATCCGAGTTCGCATCCCGAATTGCATAAATTTCTATGCTATGTGAGTCGTTAGATCGTGTTAACGTGTCAAAACTCGTTTCACATTTTGTATTTGTTTTAAGATTATAGTTGTCTAATGGACTATAGTTGTTATTTAGGTCATCGGCATGGACAGCGTCGACGATGAATCCAAACCGGAAACTGTTACTTTCGACTCGAAGAATCCGACCGCCGATCTGTGGACCAGTCCTGAGAATCCGCCCTATGGGTACTATCTGTTTTACATGCACGCCAACATAGCCGTTTTGAATCATTTCCGAAAGTAACCAGTACTTGAAATTTGTTTTTTACGTCGTATTCGGACACTTCTCCGTTTCAGACTTCGTGGATTCAACGTTTTATCTTTCCGCCCGCATAGCGGGGAGGCCGGGCTAATTTATCACCTGGTCGCAGGGTTTATGGTGGCCGAAAGCGTTGCTCACGGTCTTCTATTGAGAAAGGTTCGTTTCTGTAACGAGTTTTGCTCGTTTAAGCGATATAAGAGAATGATTTTTTTGTTTTTTCAGTCGCCCGTCGTGCAATATCTGTACTATCTTTGTCAAATCGGCGTGGCCATGTCGCCGCTGTCCAACAACGGTCTATTCCTAAGTTATCAACGAAGTCCGCTCGCCGAGTACTTAGCCAAAGGATTGAATATTAGTTTGTCCACCGACGATCCGTTGCAATTCCATTACACAAAAGTGATCAATATCCGTTTAGCCAGGGAAGATTTTTTGCTTGAAATTTGTTTTACTTCTTCAGGAGCCTCTCATCGAAGAGTACAGCATCGCCAGTCAAGTTTGGAAATTGAGTTCGAGCGATACTTGCGAGTTGGCGAGAAATTCCGTTCTACAATCCGGTTTCCCGAGCGCGGTAAATATGTCATTCATGCAACGATAGTTGTCCATCGTCTATAGTTCTCCAAGAAAATTATTTTAGGGACTTTTTCATACAACTATAGTTCATTTTTTATAGATGAAGGTGCACTGGCTTGGTCCTAATTATCGCGAAGAAGGCGTGCTCGGCAATGACATATCGCGTACGAATCTGCCCGATATCCGGGTATCTTATCGTTACGAAACTTTGGTCGACGAACTCTGCACGATTTTTCATCCGTTGACCGTGGCTCGAGCCGCCGCTCAGAAAGAGGCCGAAAATGCCAATCAAAAAGAAACTAGAAGCTAAGCTTGTTTGTACAATCAAAAAACGAACAGAAAAACAAAATATACGTTTTTTCGAAAGAATGACGAAATTGTATTGTTTTTCTTTCTTTCTTTGTACATTATTTTATTTCTCGCTGGATTTACGTTTTTTTACCTTCGTTTTCGGTGAATTCAGTTTTACGCCCGATCGTTATTGTTTCCGCCCAGTTTACATATATTTTACCGACACCTGTGAAGAGTTTTTTGTTTTATTTTCGATTATTTTTAAGAATCACATGTAATTTTTGATGAAAACGGTTTTACATTAGTTTTTTTTACTCGTTTGCTCTTGTTTTCGACGCCTTTTAGGCGAAAAATCTTATTTTCGGTTTTGTTTTTTAGAAGATAATATTTGATGATTCCTTGAACTAAAATGGTTTCGTTTGTGATTAAACTAAAACAAAAAAATCAACTTTCAGATAAATTGTCTCGCAACTATAGTTCAATGCCTACTGGTCAACTATAGTCCTATGGCAACTATAGTCTTAGCAGCAACTGTAGTGCAGTATTAGCTTTGAAAACCATTTAAATCAAAAACATCTCAGCAAGCAACAATCGGCGCTCTTTTTTGAAACAACTCAAAAGATAATAAAAACAATCCAACAACTTGTTTTATTAGGTCAGACATCAAAATTTTATTGACTTTGTGATAAAAACTAAAATTTGGCACAATATGAGTCAGTTTAGTTTCCTTGTTTTCAATTTTGTTTCTTCTTCGAAAAGGCGCACATTTTTTGTTTTTCAAACACTTACGTGCAATATTCGCTATTTCTCGTTGTCGTTCGATTACGAAACACTTCTGGGCACCGATAAATCGTTGATGACGACACGAAAAGGGTTCGAAAATTATATTCTGCTCCGAAACTGCATTTGAATCCGGAAAACGAGCAAAACGCGATCGCGCCATTTCATTTTCGAGGCGTTTTCCGTGTCGACTCAAAAAATCGAAATTCGTCGTCGCCGAAATTTGCGTTATTTAATTAATTTTCGTCATATTTATCGTGTTTTAGGATTATTTCCAGTTAAAAAAAGAGCTATTTCTTTTCACGAGCTATTTTCCTTTTTTGCTTGCGCGTGACGTCACCGTCTACATTTCAATCGAAAATGGAAAATTATCGAGTTGGCGAGCTTAGTTTTCGAGTTCTTTGTTACTACTTAGAAAGACTAAAGTGCCGTTTACCCTCGGATCGATTTCTCCTCGTTGAATTTCGTTTTTTTCGTGATGAACGCGTTACGTGCGCGTCTTTGATGGCGGCGTCGACGTGGCGCGTTCGATCATCTCTCTAAAAAACACGTGATTTTGCGCAACTTCCTTTTGATGCCGTCACCGTCTACGCGAGTAATGACATCATCGTCTATTTTATGAATCATTATCTAAGCTAGGAGTGACGCGAGAATAATTCATCCTTGCACTTATGTGTGACGTCACTGGCTATTTACTGTGAAGAATAACTTTGCTTGAAACACTTCATCTGGCACATCGATTTTGTTTTTTTCCGTCGCTTTTTTTTGCGCCGACGCATCGTCGACGTGGCCCTCGGCGCTCGATTTCGCTAGCGTCGCGCCATCGCTCGATTGTTCGCTAGCCGAACAAATTTCGCGTATTGATCCGCACAAATATCGCTCGCTGCACGTCTCGCCGTTATTTCGGACGCGTTCTCGTTTCTTCTTTATTCCGTTTTGGGTTTTCTCGACGCATTTATTCGCGTGTCGCCTGATTTTCTCGCGAAAATTTTTTGACAACTAACGTGACGTATTTTCGACCCTGTCGCTGTTGCGCGAACGAAAGTTTTTCTTTTTCGTTGTTGGCGAGCGTCCAACCGCGACGAAGGAAGCGTTTCAATTTTCGAGCTCGCTAGCGCGTTCTTTGTCTTCGTTTCAAAACTTACGTATCTAGTATTCGTTCAGAAAACGCAAACACAACTCAAAACAATGAACGGATTAAGTAAAAGAGAATATCCGGGATGGGTGAAAATGATAATGTCGCTATTGCGAGGATGGCTCTACATCTATGATTATTTATCTTATCTGCCGTTTAAATTTTTCGCGAGCCCTCGGCGTAAATTGGAAAGATCGAATCGAATTAAAGTAAGCGTCGAAAAAACGAAAATTCAAGCGGATTTCTTGTTTTCTGTTCAACTATAGTTGTTCGGTGACTATCGTTGCTCACATACTTTAGTTGAGCAATCACTATAGTTGCACAATTTTATCGTTGCTCAGTAACTGTAGTTGCACGGTCGCTATAGTTGTTCACTGACTGTAATTCCTGGATTTTTGAAGGCTAGACCACATTATGAAAATGATCCCAGTGGGCCGTATCGTCACGTAATATGCGACGCCGACGGAAAACTACGAACCGAAGAATTCCCCGGATACGGCACGCTCGATACGCTTTTTGAACGAGCCGTAAAGCTTTACAGTGACCAAAAGTGTAAGAACTGTTTTGAAGTCGAGAAATTGTTTTTTGTATACAGTTTGTGTTCAGGTATGGGAACTAGAGAAATTCTGAGCGTTGATATGGAAAAACAGCCGAACGGGAAGATATTCGAAAAAGTTAGTCGACTATAGTTCTTCAACGACTATAGTTATTTTAAGAACTATAGTTCTTCAGTGACTAGTTGTTTTATGAAGTATAGTTCTTATTTTTCAGTACGATATGGGCGATTATAAATGGATAACGTATCAAGATGTCAACGATCAAACACTTCAACTCGGATCAGCTTTGCTTCGCTTGAATCACAAAGTGAACGACAAGTTAGTAATTTTCGCCGAAACCCGACAAGAATGGACGATTACCGCGTTGGCTTGCTTCCGTTATAAGTTCCAAAGTGAGTTCTCAATGAGTGTTTACTTTTTTATACAATTAAACTTAATTTTTTCGTATAGTTGTCACCGTTTATGCGACACTGGGCGAAGACGCCATCGCTCACGCAATAAACGAAACCGAAGCGACGACGATTTTTACGTCGCAAGAATTGGTGGAGAAGGCGATGGTACATATTTTTGCTTGCTAAAAACAAAATTATAACACTTTTTGAATTTGAAACTCTTGTTTGGTAGTCAAAAACGCCTTTCGGGCGGTTTGAAAAACAAATTCTTCAAATCTTGCTTGCTTTTTAAACACTTTTTTTTATTGCCAAACAAGTTTTACGCATTATCAAATTAGCAAACAAATTAGTTAACAAATTGAGGCTAATTCCGAGCATTTTTTTCAGTTTTGACTGAAACGCAGTCTTTTTCTAGAATATTTTGCATCGTTGTCCAAATTTGAAACGTTTAGTTTATTTCGAATCTCATCTACCAAATTCGGAGAAATTGGACGAGAAACATTATACGGATTTACTGAACGGATTTCGAGTTATCAGCTACAAGGATTTGTGCGAAATCGGCGCCGAACGACGTAAGAAATGTGGACTATTTGATTCAAAAGCGAGCTGAATGTGTGCTCGAAATCGATTCAATGGGTTCATTTTTTCGATTCGCAACTTTTTGCACATCATTTTATAGTGAAAACAAACTTCATTGGAACTTTTCAGTGAGAGACCCACCCGAACGTCCGAAACCTGAAGATCTCGCGATCATCATGTACACAAGCGGTACCACCGGATTGCCTAAAGGTGCTTTTTTAGTGAACGCAGTTTTGCCTGACAGATTATAGTTGCTTGCCATTGAACTATAGTTGCTTTGTTCGGACTATAGTTGCTCGCCCTTTGACCATAGTTGCCGTTCATAATTTTAACTTTTCTTTATTAGGCGTTCTTTTAACTCACGGAAACATCATCGCCGCCAACGCCGGCCAATGCATAGCATTTCCGGGTCTCGGGTAATATTTGACTCGATTGAGCTGGATAGACGACGAGAAATTTGTTTTATCGTTTCGTTTTTCAGTCCCAAGGACATCGTCGTTGCGTATCTACCGTTGGCTCACGTTTTGGAATTGACGTGCGAATACGGTTCGCTGTGCCACGGCGTGCAGATCGGATACAGTAGTCCGTTGACGTTGACGGATAATTCGAGTAAAATTAAATCCGGTGCTAAAGGCGATATTACCGTACTGCGTCCGACGTTGATGGCAACTGTGCCAGTAAGTTGAACTATAGTTGCATGTGATCTATTGTTTCAGATGTACTATAGTTGAGTGATTTTAGATAATTATGGATCGAATTTATAAGGCTGTCGTCGACAAAGTCGAACACAGTTCACCGTTCAGTCGAGCTTTATTTGAATTTCTGTACGAATTGAAACGGTCAAAAATCGAAAGCGGCTATGATACACCGTTTCTCAATCGGTCAGTGGAGGTTTTTTGTTTTCTTAGCGCTCAATGAGGCAATATTCTTGTTTTCAGATTTATCTTCAAGAAAATTCGCGGTATTTTGGGCGGTCGAATTCGCATAATGCTCAGCGGCGGCGCGCCGTTGAACGCCGAAACCCAACGGTTCATGAACATCTGCTTTTGCTGTCCGGTCGCCCAAGGCTACGGACTGACGGAAACTTGCGGAGCCGGTTGCGTTTGCGATGGTAGGCAGGCGTTTTTTTTTGTTTTGCAGCCATTCGTGAACTATATTCGCATATGAACTATTGTTGTTTCTAAACTATAGACAGTCTTTTTTCACTTTTAGTTGAAGACTTGAGCACGGGAGGCGTCGGCCCGCCGCTCCGTTGCAACGATATCATGCTCCGTAGTTGGGAGGAAGGTGGATATATGACCGACAATAAGCCATACCCTCGGGGCGAAATTCTGATAAGCGGAGGCAACGTTTGCCAAGGATATTACAATATGAACGCCGAGAAATTGAAAGACGATTTTTTCGAGATCGACGGTCGGCGATGGTTCGCCAGCGGCGACATTGGCGAATTCAATTGGGACGGCACGTTGAAGATTATCGGTAGGCAAATGCGCTCCATCGAGTCATTTTTTTGAAACGTAAATTGAAGCGTGATTCGAATTTCGGTGCAGATAGGAAGAAAGATTTAATCAAATTGCAACACGGCGAGTGGGTATCGTTGGCGAAAGTTGAATCGGCTCTGCTTACTCATCCGCTGGTCGACAACGTTTGCATATACGGCAATTCGTTGAAACACTACACGATAGCGTTGATAGTTCCCAACGAGAAAGTTTTGATCGCCTTAGCTAAGAAAGTCAGTGGGAATTTTTGTTTTTCCAACAACTTTCGTTGCATTTTTCGTGTTCGTACAGTTGAACATACAATCCGAAAACTTTAACGAAATAAGAACCGATCGGCGAGTCGTCGCCGCGGCGATTAAAGAGTTGCAACAACACGGGATAACTCGTAAGTCAATTGAACTATAGTTACCGCTGGACTATAGTTACTTTTGGACTATAGTTTAACAAAAAATGAATGGCAAGTGAAAAAATTTGTTTTTTCAGATCGCTTAGATAAATTCGAACGGCCGGAGAAGATTTATTTGTGCAAGGAAATTTGGTCGATAGACAGCGGATTGTTGACGGACGCCATGAAACTTAAACGAAAGCCGTTAGCCGCTTTTTATCGCGACGTTATAGATAAATTGTACGACGACAATGGGCACGCTTCGCTATAATAGCGAGTCGTTTTATTTGTTTGTTTTTAAATGTTTTGCGCTTCGTTTTCGAAACATAAAATTTCTCCTCGAATTTCAATCGTTGTTTTTTTCTCGTTCATTCAACCCCGCGATCCATCCAAAGAAAAATTGTCTTTTTCTCGACGAGTCCGGTTTTGTTTTTTTGTTTTTCAATGTTTTTAGTCATAGTCAATTATAAAAATAATTGTGATATAAAATAAGACAAATTGATTGTCAAGTTCACGCGGAAGGCGGCGCGATGCATAGTATTTTTTGAATTGTGAGATTGTGGCAACTATTTTCCGATTCAAAAGTTGTTTGAAAATGAAAGAGTTTTTGTTTCTTTTGCTTCGTTTAATGAATTTTTCGTGTTTCACCATCGTGAAGTAAAAAGATTGAAATTAGAGCACGAAATTGGTTTTGAAAAACGTGCAACGAGCAAATTTTCGTTCCAAGTATGCAACAAGTAGTGCTCATTGACCACTGCAAGGATTGCAAGTCTGCAAACAATCGCTGTAATTTACTGATGGTCATTAATTCCGCTGATGCAAGTCGGTAATTCAATAGAAATCAAAAATGGTCGCTGTAAGAAAAATCAGGGTAGAAACAAGTCGTAAAGGCAATCGCTGCAAGCAAATTGTTTAAAGAAGTCCACCAGCCTAAAATTAGATCACTGAATCGATAATCATTAGTCAATCGAATCGAAAATCTGTTTTTTATGATTAAAACTTGAAAGTTGCAATGTCGACGCGCGGCGATATTCGTTTTTCGAGGAAGGTTACCAGTACTTTTCGCACATCAGTTAAAAGTTTTGTTTTCAATGAGACAACTATGGACAATTAATTGAGATTAGTAAAATGAAGAGAATGCAGCGAATTAGAAACGATTTCGTACGATTAAAAACAAATGCAGCTCTGGAAATTGGACCAATTGTGGTTGATCTCTTTTTTCTTTACGTGGTCGATCCGTAAAGTATTGTCGTTTCGATGGTGACACTGAAGATGTAGTCGTACTCGGCAAACAGCTGTTGAAGCAAACTAAAAAAGAAACAAAACTTCTGTACGATACAACTTGTTTACCAGCAAATACAGTTAACACGATGACTGTAGTTAATCAGTGACTATAGACGCTGTGCAACTATAGTTGACGTGACATTACATATAAAGTAAAAATTCAGCTTTCAAAAACGAAATACAGTGTACTTATTTCATCTTGATTCGCAAGTACGTGCATAATCTGGCAATTTGCTACATGCCTACACATAGAAAATTTGTGTGCGCAAGACTACTGCGAAAATTTTCGGTTTTGTTGCATTCTACAAGATTAGTTGAAGTGTGACGCATGATTAAAATTGAAAAAATGAAAGTTTGAACTCTGTGCCGCATGTTTTATCGACAATCATTGGATATTTTTGTTTTTAACCCGCCGCACGTGAAAAATATGACCAACGGCCATTTTATCAAAATTGCATAGGAATATACGCAAATTGCCAGACTATGCTTGGACTTGCGAATCAACAATAAAATACGTATTTCGTTTTCGCAAATTGAGGAACCGTTTGTTGACGCAATGGTGGAATATAGAGTGAAATAAATTGTACTTGTTCCGCATTTTCTTGGTTCGTAATCATTCTTGTCAAAGTGACACCAAGTAGTGACAGCACGGAGCATTTTCGAAGGAATTGCCCACAAATCGTCGTCCCAATTCGTAAAAACTTTGCTGGCGTCGTTCAAAATGTGGCACGCACAAACGCCATCGCAACATTTTTTGACAATATGATAAAGGAATATTTGAACATACCCTCTCTACTGACGGTTAGATCGTTGCATGCTTCTGGCAATTCGCATTCGAATTGTTCTCGTCGTCGTCGTTTTTCGTTGAACCGGCGTGAGGTGCTGTATTTTGCTCGGATAAGTCGTCGAAATTGCAATAATTTGATTGTGTTTCCCGATTTCGGGGACGTTTTTTGAATCTTGGTCGAATTTTCGTTTGAAGGTTGACGGCGCCGTTTAATCAGCGGAAATTTATTTACATTTAAGTTTCGAATGAATCGGCGAGGATGAAAATTGCGAGGCCAGCACGAAAAACGGAACGATAATTGCACAAACGTTGATTCGGATTGATTTCATAATTGGCTGATCGTCGGAAGTCGTTAGAAAACTTTATCAAATCGAACAGACAGCCAAAAGCAAAGCCGACCGCATTTCGCGAAAACCAAATTTAAAAATTAATATTCAGTGGCGCAGTGTAAAGTGATAACGAAATTCTGCACAGGTTCATTTTTTGCGGCTGACGGCTGACGTAAAATTTGTTTTTCGAAACAGCTTTCCAGAAGATTTTCGTAGCTTGTTTAAAATAAAACAAATATCAACTGCTCAACGAGTAAGTAAAGTAAAAATGATTTATCTGTCGGCTAAATAGGCAAAAACGAAATAAACTTTAGCGCAAAATTCGAATTTTGAAACGTTTTAAAAATGATTTTACTATAAAACAAAAAACAAGTCAACAGTATCATCAAATCCGGATATATACAATAAACTAATTAGAAACTAGATCACTAAACAATGTCGATACAAAATTGCTATTGCTGCGCAAGTCGAAATCACAGCGAGCATTGATCATTTATCCGAATAATCGATTATTGTATCGGATCTTCGAGCTCGACTGGTATCCGATTTCGGACATCCGAACCACCATTCGCCAGTTAGCCGTGGATATCCGGTCACAACCTAAAATTAAAAAAACAAACAACTTAATTTTTGGTTTTCAAAAAATTATCTGAAAACACGAAATAAAATGATCGATTTTCAACTTCATGCATCCGAGTGCAAGTCAGTCGCTTGAATTGCTGATTTAGTTGCAAAATTTGCAGCTGAGCTTCGGATTTGTGAAATTCGTTAGTGCAACTTTTGGCTGATTGTAAGACACGTTTATATCATATTTACTTTCATAACTCGCCATCCGGTGAGTCTATAGTAGTGCTGGCCAGCGAACAAATACGTTTTACCGTTGGTCCATTTTAAAGCTGCGTCTATTTTCTGCGGTAATTCGGTTGATATTTCTTTGATGGACTTCGGCCAACCGGTTGGCATTCCCCATCGAGAATACTGCCAAAATTTCTGGCCTAATCAAAAAATTGAGTGGCTCATAAAATCGTTCAATGTGATCGTAGAGAAGACGAGTAAACCTTTGAAAAAGTACGGTTTATCGTCGTAATTCCAAATCATGGCTGCATCGAGGTTGTTCGGTGTATCGACGAGACCGACAGAAATTTTTCTCGGGTATCCTTTGTATCTTCGACCTTGAGGGTCGTACAGCCAGTAAATATCTCCCTGGATTTGCAAAATTGTGCTTGCAGTAGACTTGCAGAAAAGTTGTAAGACTTGCATCAGAGTTGTAAGACCTTGCAGCAGAGTTGTAAGACTTATAACAAAGTTGAATGGCTTGCAGGCGACTTGTAAGACTTGCTGATTACCAGGAGAAATGTTGCCGGCTGTCTAACTGATTTACCTTAAAAAAGTAAGTGTCACCATCGTAATCCGTTACAGCCGCATCAAGATTTCCAGGTAATCCGTCCCAATCCTGCGTGATGTTTCTAGGGTAGCCAGGTTCGAATGAGAGTTGGTTCAGGCGCCAATACAAATTACCTAAAGCAAAAAACGACTACTCGCTAATACAACATTGAGTCAAATTTACGATTCACCTTTGAACGCGTACGTGGTACCGTTTCCTAAAACGCACAACGCGTCCAACGAGGTATCCGTGCAAATGTCGAAAGTTGCCGATGTTGGGCTTGCTTTCCTTTGGTTCGGTCTGTTTTGAGAATCATCCGTTACTGTATTTTCCGACACACCCACTTCCTCGCCTCTGTCAGAAGGCGAGCCTGGGAGGAAATCCGAAGTGAAATTAGTTTTTAGTTTTTCAAGAGATGAGCTATCAACTATATAGACCGTACCGTACAAATGTTGCAAGCCTCTGACGTCATCAGGGTGCAAGTGGATGGCGTCCCCGCTGTACCCTTGGTAAAATGGCGCCATCAACGCTTGTATATCTTGGGAATGCTTCAAGCCCAAAGCGTGACCTATTTCGTGCGTTGCCACGGAATACAAATCTATCCCTGAAAAAAGTTGATCCAAGAAAATCCATGTTAATCCCGCAATGCTCAAGCAACGAAAAAATGCCCGAATATTACAATCTAACAACGAGAAACTTGTTTAAATCAATTTTAATCATGCATTAAATCGATTCTAATCGAGACAATTGACTATCATTCCGAACTACAGTAAGACGTACAGTACATCTACAGTATACTTCAGTTAGTTCGTTTTCACTCAACATGAATAAGTACCCCTTAGACTCGGAAATGTTTTTCTCAACAGTTTGTTATAGAATTTTTCCACTTCCCGCCAAAACGCGTTACCGGTTGAACCTAATTTAGGAATAGAAATTGGTCAAAAGTTGTCACAACTAGTAACTCATCGAGATATTTTTATGAGACAGCTTTTTTCTTATTTTACCTTTCGTATCGGTCCTCCATGACTCGTCGTCGTCGAAATGTACATCGCCGCCGTATCGAGGAAAAAATGCATGCGCTAGTATTCCTCCTGAAAATAATCGATTATGTAAAACGATAATCGATAAGCCACGATCGATAATCTTGATTCGTGTTTTGACCAGTCACAAATTAACTGCTACCCATTTAATGATCATTCATTAATCGATTACGCTGGTTAGTTAGATTGACCAATTATCGACCTGATTTTAATTCGCGATCAGTTATCGATTTTATCTGATCGATTATTTTACCTTTGCCATCGAACGGTTCACCGTCGCCGTGGTCGGTACTGCCGAACAAAATTTCGATATTGACAGGACTTCGATCACGTTTCACGAATTTCAACGGAGAAAATTCCTCCCAAACCTGCGAAACGAACATTTGCCTCGTCAGTCAGTTTGGTGCATTATTTTGCGCCGAATTTCTAACTTTAAATGCTCTTTCCATGATCCAATCGACTTTATCCGGCGATAGTTCAGTGGCGTATTTTGTAACTTGGTACGTTATGTCCTTTACGCCCCAATAAGATCCTGAAAGGTGGTACTGAAATTTTTCTAAGTAGGTTGAGAAAATATGCAGGGCCAACTTGGAAAATTTGTTTGAATTTGTTTTTGGAGCGTTTGAGTATACAGGAGAGCAATTTTCATCACTGGCCGTGATCCGTGACGACTCATTCGACACACATGGTCGTGGATCATAAAAAGTTACCTTACTCACCTTCGATCGCGTATCTTTTGTGTCGGAGACGATTCGATTCGGGTTGCGCGTCGATGTCTTTCATGCCGCAACGCGGTGTCAACATTTTTTGCACAGTATCCGAATCTAATACACCTATAAATACAAAAAAACACTTTGGTATGATATCAGCGGGAAGTCTCACAATCAGCTGCAAGCCTTGCAAGTCGCTGCAAATCCTTACAATTCTACTGCAGGTCCTTACAATTCAGCTGCAAGTCCTTTCAATTCAGCAAGTCATTACGATATACCTGCAACACCCACCTGCAAGTCGCCGTAAGTCTTTACAATTCAACTTGAAGTCGCTGCAAGTCCTTACACTTCAGCTGCAAGTCGATGCAAGTCCTTGCAAGCCAGCTGCAAGTCTTACAACTCATTGGAAAAGTTTTACAAGTCACATCTACAATTTGTACAGGTCTACTGCAAGTCTGTCACTCAGCTACAAGTTTTTACAAGTAGTAGGAAACTCTAAAAAATGTCGAGAATGATTCTATTTTGCGACTTGTAGTGACGAACAGACACAAATAGTGTCTGACCCTACCTGTTTCAGGAATATCTGCAAATTTTTGAAACTTTCTCAACGCTTGTTCGAACTCGTCCGATTTGAAACTCGTCAATGACCGATCGTCTTGTTCCTGTGCCAAATAACCGAACTGACGCAAGTATATCTGAAAAACAAAAATGAATAAGCGTTTCCGTCTTTTTCTGTCGATTATTCGTCTCAAAAATTGATTTGGCACTCTTTGCTATAAGCGATGGAAGCTTCGTCACGTGATAGTGTAAATTCACTTAAACGTACGAGCGACCGAGGACGGACGCTTTTTTAATTTTATTCAAAATTAATCGGCGCAAACATTTTAAATGCATAAATGACAATTTTTTTTTGTTTTTTTTTCTTACCGTCGCATTATGTTCGGTGAAATTATTGTAACCGAAAATGGTCGATAAAAATCCGTCGTTGGACGCATAAGGTGAAACATACTGAACATGCTCATCTTTTTTCTTCGGTAGTTTCATCAGTGGAATAGCGTGAACTATGGAAATTGCCGAAACGAGAAAAATTTGCAGCCAAAATTTTGTCCCCATTTTTCAGCGGGGGTAATTCGTATGAAACAAAAAAATGATCTCTACGAATCGCAGACGGGACAAGTTTCAGTTGGAATTTGCTCGTTTCGTAACCATTTTCGATATCATAAAGTGATTGGTTGAATAATGTAGACAGCGATCCACAGAGATAAAATCTTCGACGTGAGAATTTTACTTCACATATTTTGTAACTTTCTGTCGGAGAAATTCCGTTTTTTTTCCTTCAAAAACAAAAAATTCACCAGCTGATGAAATTCGTTTATCGCCCAACAGTCAACAGTCGGCGGCAGAAGTTGAACAGATTCGTAAAAATTCCCGGCGAAAAATATTTTCGTAACGTTGCGTAATAAATCAAACACTAAAAAGTTAACAATCATGATCAAAAACATGTCGCAAAAATCTTCAACGAGTTCTAGAGTTGTCTTCAGTGGGAGCTGCGAGTGGTGCGAATAGGAGCAGTTATCCTCCAACCGAATACTCGAAACACTTACAGTAATCTCGTACAAAATTCACGATGCAACATTTGGAGCGAACCACTCGAAATGGCGCGCACTTTAGGAGCAAAAATGGGCAAATAAACGTATAGAACTTATCTCAATCGGGGACAATAACGAAAACACGATGAAACTGATCCGAATATGGCGATGAATCTGTATCTGAAACCATTCGCGCAACAGTTCGCTCATAAACCTCATCCTGTTTTTCTTTGTGAAACTACTTTTGTCCCCTATGACTCGCCAACGAGGACCGATATGTAATACTTTAGTAACGCCGAAGAGGCATAAAAAAGAAACGATGTCACTATGGTCAAACATTTTCCAATCGCCTAAAAACCATGACTAGAAACAAATTTCTCGACCTCGCCTGCGCATCAAATAGTACGAAACGACGAACGATGAGGTTTCGGATTACATTTACGAATTCACTCACTCTCGGGGTGAGGGGGGGAGGTGGCCAATATAAAGTTAGTGTCAGCTGACACCTCACGGAAGGAAACAAGCTAGTTTAGAATTCGGATCAGCTGAGCGACAGTTGTCGACGAGAAAAATGAAATTTTCTAAACATTAAGTGTTTCAAAATATAATGTAATACGACTTGAAATTTGTTTCGTTCGAGTAGTTTATCAAAGTCTAGACTTATACGTGACGACTTCAGCAGAGGATGATTTGTCATTATTTACTTCAATGGCTCGAAACGTTACACTAAAATGATTTGATTTAATGAATGAATTCTGTGAACAAACAACCAAAATGACATCAACGACTTATCGACTCGTGTGACGTCAGTGTTATATCAGTTAAACAGCCTTCAGCGTCTTATCAGCCGTCGTGACTTCAATTGACTAGCGTGACTTATCAGCCATCCTAACTTCATTGACTTGCGTGACTTGCGTGACTTATCAGCCATCCTGACTTCATTGACTTGCGTGTGACATGAGGAACTTATCAACCATCCTGACTTCATTGACTTGCGTGACTGCGTGACTTTTCAGCCATCCTGACTTCATTAAATTGCGTGACTTATCAGCCATTGTGACTTCGGTAACTTACCGGGAAAACGATTTCAGGTAGCAGCTGTATAAAACTTCTGTCACAATGACGTCGGTGATTTATCTGCCACAACGATTTCAGTGATTTATCAGCTATGATGCTTTCGGTCACTTATCAGCCGCAATGATTACATTGATTTGCAGTCATAATTGACTTCAGTAACCGTACACACTTCAAATGGCTGATCAGCTGCTAGACATATCAGCAATCACGACTTCGGTAACGATTTCATTTATCAGATATAAAATTTCATTGATTTATCAGCCAGAACAATTTCATTGAGTAATCAGCTATTTTCGTTTACTTTGCAATCATATTGACTCGGTAACTTATCAGCCACGACGACTTCATTGATTTATCAGTCACAACGACTTCAGCAACTGATCAGCCATAATGTCTTCAGCCACGTAGACTTCAAAGATTTGCTAGCTACAACTATTTAGGTGACTAGTCAGTTTCATATCAGACGCTGCGATTTACAAGCTGCAAAAACGGTGATATGACTTCGTTGATATCAACTGCAATGACTTCCATCTTGTCAACAGGCTAGAAATGTCCGACTTGTTAAAAACTTCAGAACTTCGAAAATGTACTTTTATCGACTAAAATGCACAAAAATGTTCCAAATTTCAACGTTTCGGTATAAAAAAGTGAACCGTGTTCGCATTTATGCAAACATGGCAATGGCAGCGAAGTACCATTAGTATCATTCGACAACGAAGTATCATTCTACGAACTTTGCTTTGTGTCACTGTATCGGGGTCGAAAGACCTTAAAAAGATCCTCCAACAATGGTATCAAGGTCGATTGTTTAATTGTAAACACACCAAAATACGATACACACAAACTGTATTACCGTGCCCGTACAGTCTACGAACAGTGCATTTATCTTGTTCAGACATCGCTTTGTCGGGCGCAATTATGAATTTGAACAGAATACTATCGTTTTCCGTTTGGCTTACACTTTGTTCTATTGTTGCAGGTATACAATTAGCTTGTTAACACCAAATTTAATTTGAAACGCATTTTGACACTTTTAGGTTCCTGCGAGTACCCGTTTCAGCCACTGACCAATCCATCAAATCCGAAAGTATTCCTCTATTGTAAGACCGAAGACGACACTTGTCCAATGCAATCAAGCTGCGAAGACTTGTGGCTTGGTTTATTCGTGTGCTGCGGCTACAATACCACTGCAAGTAACGATACAGGTGCAGACCGCGAGATTTTGAAGAAACAAAATCGAATCGAAATCAAGCGATTGTTGTTGAGAAACGGTCAACATATTCGCATGCCGCATGACGAAAAACACAAATATCCAACGACCACAGCAGGAACTATAGACGGTGAGTCGGTGGCGACCACTGCGAGAACTGCCAGCAACGAATCAGTCGCTAGATCTGCTGGCAATGAATCGGTGATTACCACTGCAGGAGGTGAATCGGTTGTGAACAGCGCAGGAAATGAATCGGTGCTGACCTCTGCAAGAAAGCAGGACCTCAGCAGGACCGCTGCAGGAACAGCAGTCGACGAATCGCTGGACGATGGGAACATCGCTGTCGCAAAAATTCGACGAATCAGAAATCAAACGATTTCGAACGAAGTCGCCGCCACTGCGAGTACAACTTCTGCAACTCGCAGAAGTACAACAGCCGACTTTCTATTGGTCAACGAAACGACCAAGCCTGCAGAAAGCGAGCTCGTCGGTGGTCAGCTGGAGAATCTAACTCAACAGGAAAACGCTACAACTGACACTTCGCTTGCAGACTTCGCGAAACAACATCGAGCCATAAAAGACAAACGTGAAGAGCTGAAAACAGCGAACGGATTTCGAAAAGAAAGCATAGACGATATTAAGCCCATTGTGACTGCGTCGTTTCAAGTTTCGACCAATCAAGACGACGTTTCGTCGACAAAAGCTGCGCCTAAAACTACGAAACGAGTCAAAACTTATTCCATACTGTTCGACAAAAATAATTCATCGAAACCGCAAGTGTTCATTTTACAAGAAGGTTTGAGCAAGAAAGTCAACGCCACCAGTTACAAATTTCCCGCCACAATTACACTGATCGTCGATCATGGAAAAACTGTAATCGTCGATACCGGAATGCCCACCGATTACGAAACGCTGGGGCTGTTTTTGATAGGTAAATCAAGCGCTAATGGGTGCTAGCAAAACTGTTGATGACAACTAAAGTTGATCAGCAATAAGCTAAAAATTAGCTATTGTTGATTCATCACTGTCTAGTTTGACTCGTCCACTTGTTTGTAGAGCTAAATCGCTACGGTGTGGACGCTAATGCTGTTGATGTTGTGGTGACCACTCACGGACATCCTGACCACTTCGGCCACTTGAATCTGTTTCCGTCGGCCATACAGATTTTCGGTGGGCTGATTTACGTCGGCAGTTCGTTTACAGTATCCGATCTGTATATGGTACGGAAAAGTCACTAGCCAGCATCTTTTTTTGTTCAGCAAGCGATTGTTTCTTGCATTTAGAACGAACTTGCGAAACTGACCGACAACGTATCCGTATACAAAACCCCCGGCCACACCGCCGAAGATCTAAGCGTGGTAGTGAAGAACGTCACCAGGCTCGGTACCGTATCAGTCGTTGGTGCGGTATTGTTTTGTTTGTTATAAAACAAAATTTGTGACTAGCTCTGGTGATTTTCAGGCGATTTGTTCTTCTCGAAAGAGGATATCAATTATCCGGAATTGTGGGAATCCCAATCGTGGAACGTTACATTGCAGAACGAATATCGTCACTTGCTACTTTGCATATCCGACTACATCGTGCCAGGACATGGGCGAATGTTCAAAGTTGATAAAAATATGAAAAATTTGTTTCAATGCAAATAACAGATGCTCCATAGTTAGATTCGAATTCAAATTCGATTTCCAAATATTTTTGTTCAGGTGTTACATTATATTTATTTTGTGAATACTCGATTGATTTAAGTTGTTTCATGAATAAACTAAAAACTGCATGATGTCCAGCAAAAAATGTGCTCGCTAACGACGGTAGACGGTGCAACAATTCATTTTCAAAATGAAACGAATAAATTGGTTGGTTTTGGTTTTTACTTGTTACTTATTTTTACTTTTACTTGATTTTACTTTGTTTTGGTTTTTACTTGTTACTTATTTTTACTTTTACTTGATTTTACTTTGTTTTGGTTTTTACTTGTTTTACTGAACAGACAACTTTTTCGTTTTTGTACAAACTTCAAGTAAATTTTTGTGACTTTCATTCTGGACAAAAACAATTTAAAACAAATCTTCTGTCAATTTTCATGCGTACTACAAAGTGAATCATGGATAGTGTAAGAATGAATCAAACCTAAACATGGATTAATTGATGTTACGGTGTTCGAAAGATAACTCATCAAAATTGAATGTTCTAACTTGTTTTTTTTAACTTGTACAGTTTCGTATAAATAATAACCGCGATAAATGCCTATACAGTGCACAAATTTTGATTGACGAAACATGAATTGGTCAATATTTGCAATCATTTATTTCGCTTTCCTGTTAAACTATGCAGAAAGCGATGGACGTGGAAACAATGGAAAATTTAAAAATGCTGTCAGAAAAATTACCAATGCCTTGACTTTTGGTGGTAGAGGCAAGCCGAAAAATGATGGACATAAAAATGGCCAGGCTTCAGGTGGAGGAACCAGTGCTAGCCAGGGAAGTATGAAAGGAAATGAGCCTGGTTCCATGGCTAGCCCAAGCAAAATATTCAGTCAAAAAGACAAACCGAAAGAAACATCTAATCCGGAACAAAAACCCTCAAAGAAAACATGGAAACAGGCCCTCACAGATTTCAAAATAAAAAAGAAGAGCGCTGAAAGCCCAGATCCAGTTGCAAAGCGTGCTCGTTCAAGTGGATCAGGGTAAGATAAACCAAAAACAAAAATAAGGGCTTACCTCAGGTGTAACTTGTTACTTTTTCGTTGTAGACGGATCAGTGGTTCCATGAAACCAGTAGCATACATTTTAGCTGGATTAATTGGCTACAAAGGCGTGCAATTTGCTCGAAATGTCAGCAACATTTCCAATTATGTGTACATTCCGAAATACGATCGAACCTATTTCTACGGCGTCAAGTCATATTCGGATTTTTTGGATCAGCAAGATACAGATACGACAACTGCGGAAGCGTATGCTGATGAACGCTTATCAAACGCAAGCGACAGAGTTTCATCTTCGAAAAAGGTACTCATTTGAACTTGAATGTCCCTTCAATTTTAAATGAATCAAGATTCGTTTCAGAGCGGAGCAAAAATTATTGATACAGTATGCTTCTACAAAATAGATGATCAAGATGATATTCTTCAGTCCTATCAACAAGACGGCGTGAGAGTCAACGAAATCGTTTACAAGTACAGATGGCATTGTAAAATAGTTTTGTGACTCGTTTGCGAATTAAAAAAACTAATTTTCAGGTGCGAAATCAATGCTAAGTGCTGCAACGGTTTAGACTGTTGTATAGTAAAAGATGATAAACTAACATGGTGGATAATACTGTAAACAGCTTTGCAATTAGCATAAATACAGTTTTCAGGTTTAAGGTAAATCATTTTTTAGATTGGCTGTTGTTGGTTGCATCATGGCTGTCGCTGCAATTGTAATTATTTCTGCATTTCTGATCTCGAAGTTCTGTTGCAAGAAAACGTCCGATATTCACGTGGCAAGCGCCGAGATGAAGCCGCTAATGAATCAAAAACTGGTTGCAGAAATTCAAAATGGGTCCCCTGATTGAATTCAAACATTGTTCGTTTTTTTGCGTTTTCATTCCTTTGCAACAATTGGCAAGCCAACATTTTTGTTTTTTTAATTGAACATTGAACTAAAACACGACTACAACCAAAACCAACTGCCCGCGATAAAATTTTGAAAGAGGAATGGTTTTTAGCACGCAAAGTTCACTTTGCACAGCGTTTTTTTGCTTGCGAATGAAGTAAACATGATAAATGTCTCCAAACAAATAATTAGCAAGTCAATTTTTTTTTTTAAAAGTTAATTATGTATGCCAATTCGATTTCCAACCGAACCAGACTAAAACAAACATCTGTCTTATTAAAATTGATTCGGCGGAGAAACAAAAAGCTAAATTACTCAATTCACTACGTGTTTAAGAATAACTAAAAAAGTCATTTTCGCTTCCTCGCCTTTTCTGAAACGAGTTTAGATTTCAAACGTTCAGCGGCATTTCTTGAAAGAGAGAGAGAGAGAAAGAAGAAAAGTTAAATAAAGGATCACACTTTTCGAACGAAACGTGTCACTTTCTCGATCCAAAGAAAAGAAAAGAAAAGAAATTCTTTTTCGCTATAGTTTTATTTTTAATCACTTGAGATTAATCGAAGAAACGCTTTATTCGTCCTTGCGTCAGCTTTGCGAAGCACATTTTCGAAAGAGGAATAGAAATTGAAAAAAAGATAAGAATTGTCAACATTCTGCCTCTGCTCGGCTGATAGAAGTGTGTATTCATAAAAGACCCCTTAAGACGTTTGCATAGCGCACAAATCGTGCCTGATTATCAACTTGTCCGTCACTAAAATGGAAGTGTTAAATTTTGATTTGAATTTAAGCATGGAAAAACAAATTCATTCCACTCGCCATACTTTGTCGAAAAAACGATCCAGGTCTCTATCACCGTCGAAACGAACGCAGAAGATGCCATCGGACAAGTCGAAGTGAGCAATTTTTCGAAACTCATAGCAACTCAATTTAAAAATATGCAGGGGAAGCTGAAACATAATTTTTCCCAGTTCGACCAAAAAAATTGATCTTTTAGCACTCAGTTTCCGTTTGAAACGGGAAATTTTCGGTTTCTCAGCCAAAAAAATTTATTTTCGATCCTCGAAACATAATATTTTCTGGTTCGGTCTGCAAAATTGCAGGCTAATTTTTTTCACGAAAATGTCAAATGCGTTTAATGACGAAAATTTTGTTTTTCTTGTTATATAATTCAAATTAATTTAATAGGCACTTGCGAATGTTTTTTTACTCGTTTTGACGTCAGAAATTTTCGATTTTTCCTCAAATGTGAAACATTAAAACGTTCCGGTCAGCCCATAAACGGGTAACTTTCCAGAACTCGCGAAACTTTTTTAGGATTCTTAAAAATGTACTGAGTTTCCACTATATTTTCACATAAAATATGATTTAATTCGTTTTTTTTCGTCCATGTGAGTTTCCTTCTTTGTTCTTACGAGGCAATTATGCAATTCATTAATAATGACGAAAATATTCTCACTGCGAACAAACATTATCGATGTAGACATAGAAATTGCCTCATTGTGAGTAGAAAACTGCAATTTTTATTCATTTTTTTGCTATGTCCAGGAACCTTTTGCATTCGAAAACCGACACGAAACTTACTGACATGGACAAAAATTTGAATCAAGATACTGTTTCGTTGAAAGACGGAATTTTCAGCGAGGGATTCGTGGAAGTTAAATCGGCGAGGACTGCAAGTTCTGCCAGCGTGAAAATCAAACCAACCAAGTGAGAAAATTTTGTGTTTTTCGTGGTTTTTACTCGATTTATGATTTTGTAAGACAAGATTTAGACGTTTTACAAACAATAACAGTCTCAAAGTTGAATCGAAAGAGAATCTTCTCCACCCGTCTTGCGATTACCACTTGCATTTGCCAAACTCTGGCAAGAGTTCTCCAATTACAACTCCGAGTTCAGTCTGTTCGTCGTCCAAGTCGGACAAACAATTTTTCGACAAAAATACTTCGCCGATTTCACCGAATGCCGAAAAAACAAAACTCACCAATACAGTATCGCAAATAAAAAATGTACTGTAACTTTTCCATGACTTTATAACAGTACCATGAAAATGATCATATTTTTTGCTGGTTCAGTTTTTGGCACCCAATCATAGTAGCAGGAACGAAGAATTCAAAAAATTATTCAAACCACCGGACACTGAAAAGTTTATTGTGGGTACTGTAAAACCATTGTACCATATTTTACATTTCAAAAAAGTGTTCCTTATTAATTCAATTTTCAGCTTATTCGTGTGCTTATCAGAGGGAGATATTGTGCCAAGGTCGGATGTATGTATCTCAAAATTTACTATGCTTCCATGCAAACATTTTTACGTGGGAAACGACAGTAAATAATTCAAATATTTTTTTGCCTACATAAACTATGATAAATGTTTATTTTAGATTGTCATTTCGTTTAAAGAAATCGAGGCCATCACCAAGAAGAAGACGGCTAGGGTCATCCCGAATGCAATAGAAGTAACATGATAACACAAGATGCTCTGAGTAGTTAGCTTTTTAGTATAGTTCTAACGCGTTCTAGACCGTTCTAGAGCGTTGTAGACCCGTTTTAGCGCGTTGTTGACCGTTAGAGCAATCTAGACCGTTCTAGACCGTTCCAGCACGTTCCACACCATTCTAGCACGTTCTAGATCGTGCTAGCGCGTTCTAGGCCGTTTTAACGCGTTTCAGCCGTTCTAGCGCGTTCTAGACCGTTCAAGCACGTTTTAGGCCGTTCTTGGCGCGTTCTACATCTTCTAGCGCGTTCTGGTCCGTGCTAGCGCGTTCTAGATCGTTCTAGCGCTTTCTTGATCGTTTCTGCGTGTGCGAAGTCTTTCTATCGCGTTATAGACCACAACTTTCTTAATGGTTACAATTTGTTATCGTATATCTGTAACTTGCTGATCAATTGTTTTTATTTTAATTAGATTACAACAAAAAATGGTGAAACATTATTTTTCACGTCTTTCACTTCTCGAGCCAGAACTTACAAAGCACTGACGAAAATTTCACAGAATTCTTTATCAGATCATGTAAGCATCTAAGCTGAACGTTGCTTTGGAGAATTCTTAATTATTGCAACTTCAGCCATTACAACCGGAAGAATTGAGATACTGCATTAACGGCAAGTTTGACGAGGATATTAGCGGATCTCAAGATGAAGGGGATGTGGATGACGAGCCAAATTTAAATAATAATGTATGGCCCATTGTCTTATATAAACTGTTTCGGCTAAGACATTTCTACTTTCAGGAACATTCTCCAATCATGCCGAGTGGTTGCGATATCCCTTTCCTGGATTTGGATCGCATCGACAATCCTGCTGATCACGCGATATCCTCGGAAGATAATGCAAAATGTGATGAAGACTGTTCCAACAGCGATAGTGGTAGCAAACGAAAAAAGAGAGTTAGAAATTCTTCTTTAATGCTGAACATTCCAACCGTAATGCCTCGACCTGATAACGATTTGTCGGATTCATCCGAAAATGATGGCGAGCTGTGCTGCTCCTGCGAAAGTCATCTCGGCAGGGAGGTCTTCAACGAAGTGTTTCCGGTGTCTGTTGATCAAATGTTCCTGTTGATATTCACAGCGAATCCAGGATTTTTCAAGTTTCAAGAAGGGCGAAAAACCAAAGGTAGCAAGTCGGTTTTCACGATCATCTTGATCAGCTAGTCGCAGAAGCCATCGCTTCTTTTCAGATCTTGTTTTGAATGAATGGGAAGAAGATAAGTCGTCAGGAATTCAAACTCGCGAAATCACCTACACGACTGCGGTCAACAACCCGATGGGACCAAAAACATGCGGAGTTATAGAAAGACAAGTAAGGAAAATTTGCTGTATTTTGTGATAATTGAACAATTTTTGAGTTTGATATTTTGTTTTTAGGTGTGCTCGGGGTTAAACAAAAACGGAAGAGCCTACACTGTAAAGGGTGTTTGCCATCAACTGAACATACCTTACTGCGACACTTTCGACATTGGCATGACTTACTGTATGAGCAGGGTGTCGTCAAACAAATGCCGACTGAGGGGTCATGGAGGGACCATATATCGTAAAAGTTGCTGGGGTTTGGTAAAAGGTACATTTTTATACCTGGTTGGTGAGATTTTCAGTCAATTTTTTCGTTTGTCAATTAGCTATCATTGAAAAAAATGCTGCAATTGGTATCAACGGGTATTACGCTGATTTGTGTAAGTTTTCTAACATTTCAGATTTAAAAATTGCTGGCATTTTTTTGCTTTCAGTGAACTTTTTACGATCGGAATGCTCCAATTCTAGTCTCATGCCTGAACCGTCGAAACAGCGCGCGTCTAATCATTCTTTGCTCAAAGTTCCAAAGCCAACGTCTAAATCCACAAAATCGTCAATAGTTCCCACTGTTTCATCGAAATTGCACAAGAAATGTAAATAATTTTATTCAATTTTTGTTTGTGTTAGTTTTAATGTAGTCGAAAATTGTTTCAGCTTTGCCTGTAATACAACAACTAACAGCTAACCCTCAAATTGAAACGTTAACTAAAACTATTTTACTGATGTTAGCAATTTTATTAGCTTGTTTTCGAGAAAAATAATGAATTAGTTTTAATGGCTGTTTCAGATTAATAGCCATGCTCATTTTGAATGCGGCATTGTTTTACAAATTGTGGTATTTTGAAGCTGAATCGCAACGAATTTCGTTTGAAACAAGCTTAAACGAATTGCAGAAAATATTTGACAGGTAACAACTGTCGCACGGTACGGGTACTGTAGTGCAGTGTACTGTACTTTCCTGTACTTTCCTGCACTGTACTTTCCTACACTGTACTTTCCTGCACTGTACTTTCCTGCACTGTACTAAACTGTACTGTACTATATTCTTATTTTTTAGTTCAAACATGTTTCCTAGCGACTGGTTTCAAAAAATTAAACAATCCGGATTACATCATCATTGGAAAGAATCGAAGAAATTCAGCCAAGGATTATTAGAAACAATTTCCACAGTGAAAACTATTGAAAAAGCTTTAATAGATCTGAAAAGACACATAAAATTAATTCAAAGCGAAATCCGAAATTCCGAGAAAGTACCCTGACCAGTTCAAATTTGGACTATTTATTTTTTATTGCGAGCATATATTTATCAAATTTTTGAAAAATTCTCCTTTTTTTTGAAATATAATCTTATAGTTTTTTTACATTAATAAATTCATTGCGAACTTTTCGCAAGTTCGTTTTTAAATCGTTCAACATTTGTTCTATGTTTTCTACAGTACCGATCGTTTTCTCCAACTGTAGCGCCCATTGTGAACTTTGTTTTCGAAACTGGTGCCAATCTATTTTCCAGTTGTAGAGAAAGAATGAGGACCTAAAATTAGTTTTCCCCATGCATAAACATGCAAAAAATATAAACGTGACAACTACCTTTGATTTGTATGATCAAAATTTATCGATGAGGTGATATGTTCGAAAGTCAATAACTTATAAAATAAGGCCATGTTGGTGCAGAGCATTACCAGCAATCTGAAAAATGTCAGCTTACTGTCCCAGGTCGAAGGTCAGGTTCAAATTTGCTTACATTATTATTGTCGCTTTTAGCACTGTTTCGAGCCTTAGCCTCTCTATACCTGCAAAAAACATTACCATAAAGTACATGAGTGCCGAAAAAAATGCAATATACTGAACCACTTGAATCGATTTTGATTTTGTTGCATTTCAAACGATTTGATGACACATTTTTTGTTTTTTCATCGGTTTCCAAGCCTTTAATCAATCCATACCGTGCACATTCATTTTGCAAACGACTATCTAACACGTAAAACTGTTTACGACAACATCGTTAGACAGTGAATTTTATGTACCAAGATCTTCGAAGTATTCGCTCATCCCAGAAGCTGTATTCTTTTCAATAAAACCTGAACATTGCGCGCCCTTTGTGATTTTGGATGAGAAAATGACGAATTTGTGAAACGAAGATGCTACTTTTTGTAACAGTCCAGCAATTTTTCTTGAAATTCGTTCCACAATGAACTCTAAGCCGACACTGATTCGGTGAAACTTTTGTAATACAGTAATGTGCAAAAGTGTTAAAAGTGTCGGAATATGGAACACCAGTAGTTTGGCAAACACTTTTAACAATGCATTTTTGTCCTCTGCTGCCCCATTCCTCGCAAACCTGCAAAATAAATCTACTGTATTAAATCAACTTGCATTACATTCAAGGATCCACGGTATACTTGGTTTTCGACTATATCGCAACTTTTTGGGCCGAAAGACTGCCTGGCGAGTGAAGCTGTGAAGGTGACTTGTCTGGACTTGATACCACTCTTTTTATCATGACTCCATTCATGCATTACCAAATCTGTGAAGGTCGTAGAAATTTATGCAAAATTAAAAAATTTCTATGCATTGCAATGCAGCAGAAGTTTAGTTGCAATGAATTGCGGCACAGATGCCATGAGTTGCAGCAACGTCGCAAGGAATGTAAGTAGAGTAGTAAACAGATGCAATTCATTTGCAACGAGTTAGTTGCAAGAGACTTGCAATAAAGTTGCAACGAATTTTAAGTAGTAAGCGGAGCCATCTGGGTTTCGGTAGGAGTACAGCCTCGCATGACCTTTTTCACCCAATCTCCTCTCCTGAGGGGGTGAAAGCATGTTTTGCACCCAAGACAGTCAAGCGCTTGCATGTCTAGCCGACTTTTCAACACTACACTGCCAGATGTCTCACATTGCTACTATTCTAGAATTCTTTAGCAATTCGGTTGTAGTTCATACTTAGGCTGTTCCTTTCTTTTTGCATTCGACGATAGAAATCACTATCGGTAAATAAATGTAAGAACATTTGCTCGACAGATACTGGATACAGCGAATTAAGGATCTCTTTCCCTTCGTGAACCGGACACTGACAGCATACTTCCGCAGCCGAAGATTCTTCGGAAGATTCATCGAGCAAATTCGATCTCGATTGATTTGTCGGAGTCACAGACAAAGGAATATTCAACAAACTGCACGACTTTTTCTGAGATTTTTTCTTCTGTCTCTTTTGTCGTTTTTTGGATTGAGATTCTCCCTCATCGGTATCAGTTTCTGTACCATGTGTCAGCGAGAGTTTGTCATATACTATCACTGGTATACTTGCACGGTTTGTAGCCTTAGGCACTGTCTGCTCTGGATTATCAGAAACACATTGGACATTTGAAGAACTGTCCTAAAAAGTAAAATGTAAAGTAAAAAAACAAAACGAAACACAGAGCTCGAAAGCTTGTCGAACTGAAGGTGCAGAGTTCTCATCGAGGTCCTTCGGTTTATCACGGGACTTTTTCAAAAATCTATCTTTCTTTCCAAAATGTGTCCAAGCCCAGATTTCTTCCTCAGTGGCGTCCTGCAATTAATCAAAATAGCACTATCATTTGTGGTATCGTTACTGAACCATACTGTACAACACCACATGGTTCACTGTATTATGACAGTACCGTGTCCGTACCATGTCCGTACCGTGTCCTTACCGTATCCGTACCGTGTCCGTACCGTGTCCGTACCGTGTCCCTACAGTGGCAGTACCGTGTACATACCATGTCCTTACTGTAACCTACAGTGTCTGTACCGTGTCCGTACCGTTTCCGTATTGTGTTCGTACCATGAAAGTACTATGACAGTACCGTGTCCACGCAGTAGTGGCAGTACCGTGTCCGTACCATGTCCATACCATGCCTTGTCAGCACTGTGACCGTACTGTGTCCGCACAATATCCATACAGTGTTAGTACTGTGTCCATACCGTGTCCATACTGTGAGCGTACCGTATCCGTGTCGTGTCCATACAGTGTCCGTACCATGTCTGTACTTTGCTTGTGTCGGGTCTGTGCATGTTACGGTATACCATATTTTTATCAAATATCACCACAATAGTGCATCGACATGTGATCACTATAATTCCAGATTACTTTGTCCATAAGCGAATATTGCCAAAGTTTATAAATCGTGATGAAAGTTTTGTCTCGTGATGCGAAAGATGTGAAAAATAATGTCTTCCCGTTTAATAAAAAAATCTTGAAACATAAAATTTATTGTTTCGAAAAATGTTCTGACGTCAGGCTTAACGACTGCACTATTGACCGTTCGCACCTCGAGGGCATTTGGTATAATTTTCGCAGTCCTCTTCTTCTTTAAGTTTTTAACTTCTTTATACAGTACAATAACCTGAAATGCGTTGGTATAGTTTTCATAAAGTGTCATAATGTAAAACACACTTTTTACTTTGGTTTCATAGCTGAAAATGTTTGAATAAAAGCAAAGATAATTCCGGGAAATATACATTTTTCCATGAATCAAAAAATCTTTCATTAACGCACATGAGTATCCTAAAATACAATACTTTTACTGCACGTACAGTTCCAAACATTTTGATCCAAAGGTGTTTACCAATGATATACTTTTCAGTGGCGGGTAGTTGAAATAAATTTTTAAAATCTGTATTTCGAGTTTTCATGTCGGGTATCAAAAACTGGAAGGAAAAAAGCATGAAGCAAAGAAAAAGCAAGAACTGTGCTCGTAATTAATCGAAGCCAGAATTTTTATGTTTCAAACCTTTTTCAACTGGTAAGCTGCATTTTGAAGCGGTTTCGACCGTAAATCAATATCAGAATAGTTTTTGGACAGTGGTATCGGTTCCAAGTGGTACACTTGCGAGAAAAAGTTTTTATCCAAACTTCTTCAAAAACATCGAAGGTAGGTCACGGCTACAGTAAAATGAATCAAGAAATCATACTTCCTCTTGGTCGGCGACATAGTTGAGCCATCTTGATTCGCCATAATCATATCCAGATTCGGTGACGATAATCTGAAAACCATATTTAGCCGAATAAGAAATTTTCACGCCACTTTTTCAGCGCTTCTAATTGTTTTCCTCTGCGATGAAACTCTAGTTTTCAAAAGCGTTCTGTTCGAAACATATTTGTCGCCCGATTGTTCAGAAAACGTGGCAACAAACGCGCCGAAAATGAATCAAAACCCGTCGATAGTTGAAACATAATAGTTACCTGCTATAAACTTTTCTAGTTCATTACTCGTTACAGTAAGACACTATAGTTGAACTAGCCGGATTCTTTCAAAAGCAAATCAGCATCCGTTTCGAATAGCGGCAAACAAAGTAAAAATGAGTTTCAAACAGTTTTTTTGATTTTTTCCTCTCTTCTTCCGAAAGAAACTCGATTTAAAAATCGCGTCCCATTGAGAGGATCTTAGCACCACTGACGTATTCCAATCTACTCTTTTAACGTTTACTAAGTAAAATTTGAACGGAGTAGTGAAAAAGAGGAAAAGAATGAAAAAAGAGCTAGCAAGCAAGCAAAGCGAGACGCATTTTTCAATGGCAAATTTCCAAACCGAAATTCCGCGCTATTCTTTTGGGTAAAGAGCGCTTTTAGTGAAACATTGATTCTTGTTTTTCCAATGATATTTCCGACGTTTTGTTGTTACTCGGATTTTGAAGAAAATCAACTGTGACCTTCATTTAGCTCGGAAAACATGTGGCTCCATCAATTTTAATGAAAATCAAAACAAAAACATAAAAACCACTGGCTAATTTCAAATGTTGCCGTTTAAATTGGGAAAATTGCATTTAATTTGTTTTCAAGGTTTATTTAATGTATTTGTCGGTATTCAATGTGTTTGTATTTCAAGATGTAGATAATTTCACATAAATCGAGGGAAAAAAGAAGGTCCCACCCAGGTTTGAACTGGGGTTACCAGATTCAGAGTCTGGTGTGCTACCACTACACCATGGGACCGGTGAAACTTCCGTCTAACTTAATCATTTTAATTTCTCTCTACTTTAATACTATTTATTATTTTGATTTCATTTATGGATTTAAAGCCGCAAATAAAGCTAAAATTGAATATTAACTGATTTCCTTTTAAGTTTTTATCGGAATTTTTTTTTCGGAAGGATACTTTACAGCAAAAGTGCGCGAATTTGAATTTCAAGAAAATTGTTTTTTTACGAAAAAACAACAAAATTTCGGTCACGTCCAGGTTCGAAGAGCTGTTTTCAGATTCAAGGTCTGAATTGCTACCACTACACCATGCAACCCTTAGCTAACCGCATAATTCAAAATAATAAAAGTCGTTTGATTTATGTTTCGCATTTTATTTGTACTTATTTGTTATTGGTCAAGTCACTTTTTTTAGCGCATTTTTGTAACTTTCACATGCACATTTTACTGTCTATGCCTAGACAAGTGGAAAATCTGTAGATCCCAGACTGAAGGGCGTGAATATGAAGGTTGGTGCTGTTTTATCCGTCCGGAGCATGTTTTTTCAGGTCTACCATAGAAATTTTTCATTTTTTATACATACAGTAGGTATGTATAGTTTTAACTTATAGTTATAATTTTCTTTTTTCTCTTTATTAAATTGTATAACTGCGTGAATAGTTTTAAGCCGTAACGCGCGATAAAGCAAACAACGATAGCCAGTGGACTACTATAGCCACATGGATAACTATAGCCAACACAACTGTAGACAAAAACCTTCTCAAGCTACGAGAGAAACGCTCACAAAACATTGAATGTTATGTGAAAAATCAAAATTCCATATTAAACACTGTACAAACAGTTTCAAAGACTCAGCTATATGATACTGCTTCATCATAGGTTGGTGGTGGCAACTCTGGCGCTTCTTGAATGTCAAGAGGAGGTGCACTAGGACCAGCAGACCGATACGCATGTGGTAAATCCGTGGCGTTGGCCGGTTGCCTACCATACGGCATTAACGGCACAGCAGTTGGATCTTGCTTGCAGTTCATGTATCGCTGTACTAGCTGTACGGGTTGATTGTTAGGGATCATTTGAGGCGTCGTCTCTGCTTGCCCGTTAGAGACAACAGGTCTTGTAATTGTAGTAGTTTGTTGAACCGGAGCACTATAGTCAGCGTTGAGCTGAGAACCGTTGGCACGATTACTCCGCTTCCTCTTGCACGCTAAGAACACAATTACGAATAGAATAACGCAAGCGACTGGAATTATCACGATCAGTGAAGTCGTGTCTTGCGAAGTAGAGTACGAATTACTGTTCTCGCTAGTATACATATAACGTTGCGTGGTTGTAGATGTTCGCAGAGTTGTAGTTGGTCGCGGAGTTGTAGTTGTAGTTGTAGTTGTAGTTGTGAGCGGTGGTGTAAAACCGCAAGCTTCGTAGACTTCGTGCACAGGAGGCGGATTGTGGGATAAGTCAGAACAATTACAATCAGGTACATCGGACGTCATGTGATTCGGCAAATGATAGCACCTGGAATAAGCCTCCGCATCCCATCTTTTGCACAATGTGATACTTTTAATTTTGCAAACGTCCGTACCGCAATCGCGATCGCCCTTTCGATTCTTACAATAGCACATTTTCTTTGAAGCGTCGTAGTACATCGTTTCGTCGCGTATGCAGACGCAGTCACCATTGTAATCTTTATTTGCAGCCCAACCGCATGGAAATTCTTCCCATGCCATAATTTATGTCAGGAAGTTTTTTTAACAAGCAAGTACAATAAATTTTAGACAGTGAAATAAAACCCGACGCAACTTTTGCAAAGTATATTTGAATTGAGGGACGAGACGAGTAGTTGCCTTTAAGGCGTGTTTTTTGCTCAATCTGGATCAATATCACCAAACTATGGCCCACTGTCATAGGCAGTTTATTCATTGAACGAAACAAACCAGTTTATTCAAAAAACATGTAAATCACATTTTTCATGTTTTTATTCCTTTTACAATTACGTTCGAAATAAAAGTACAGGAATCGTTAAGTTAATTTTCGATAATAAAATATGTCCGATCATTGAAATACATGTTACAATTTTCTCTAGAATAGTTTTTAGATATTTCTACTTTATACACTGAGAATAATCAACAAACTATCTGTTAAAATCATTCGTAAGTGATTTTTGCCTTAACATGCAAAAATCTGCAATACAAAATGTTCATACTCAAAAATACATCACCAAAATGTACCGCAATCTATTTCCAGAGTGAAAACAATTTTTGAATCTCAAAATTGCACAGAAGGTGAAGGAAGAGAACAAAAAATGAAGATTAACTTTAGATTTGTTCAAAATTTGGTCGAAATCCAACTTGGTCCGATTAGAGAGTGTGGTCTATTCACAACTGCAACCTCAAAAAGATTACAGTAAGAACGATTTGTATGTACAGCGAGAAAAACAATTTTGGACAACTGACACTTTTCAAAATGGTCCATTATGTCCGCTAGAGATGTCTAAAACAAAAATTGAACCATTTTGTAAAGTGTAAATCGTTCAAAATTGTGTTTTACGCCGCACATGCAAATCATTCTTACTATAAAATTTTTGGGTTTGCAATTGTGAATAAACTGTAACTATAACACTAAACTGCCAAAAAAACAAGCGTGTCGGATGTCCGCAACTGAATGTTCGATTAGAGGGGGCGTATAACACAGTAGAAAATTCATTCTTTCTAAAATACATGTCCGATGACTGAAGGTTTTTAGATTAGAGAGTGCATTAGAGGGCGTAGACTGTTAGGTTGTGTGTTCCCAGTTATTGAGTGATTATGTAACTACAGTATATAAACGAAAGTTACCAAATTTGACATAAAATTGCATTTCTTTTTTACTATAATACAATTTTTCTAAATTATTTGCAACTAAAATGACGACAGAATTCATAAAAAAAAAGTCGGTTGATTTGTAAAATTGCGCATTTTGCTGGAAAACTCATTTGGCAAGTCGCTTCCCGTGCTCTTTTTTTACAGAATTATAAGCGAAAGTTACAAAATTTTGCATAAAATTGCGAGTTTCCGTTTATATGATGCAATTAATTTGAATTATATTGCAAACGAAAGTGGATGAATTTAAATATGAAAATCCTCTTTTTAAAATAACACTTTTTCGCATTCATGGATATCGTCTTGCTTCCCGTTCGTCACCCATTGAAGGAAAGCCTGGTCCTTTTCTTTGTTATTTTTTAGCGGGACAGCGACCGGCGGTTTTTTCTCTTTTGTACTCGGCGCCGCCGCGGACGAATCGTGGCCTGGCTTGCCGTTATTTTTCGATTTCGATTCGTCGATCATTCCGCTGTTCGATTTCTCTTGCAAGATCTTCTTCTGTTGATTTTCCTTCTCGGCTCTGGCTTTCTCCTCGGCGGCCGCTTTTTCCGCTTTGGCCTTCTCGGCGGCCTTTTCCGCGGGTGTTTTTTCCGGCGGTTTCGGCGGCAACGTCGTCCGAAAATCCTTCTCCTTCTTCGTCTTATCGGGCGCCAAACCGAAATGATTGAAATAATTATTTTCTTCGTCGTCCTTCCTCGGCATTCTCTCGGCTTATGGAATGGAATGGATTACTGCAGCGTTAAAGCGGGAATAAAACACAAAAAAAACGAATGGAACTTGGCTCTTTCGGTCGTATTTGCAAAAGCCGATTTCCAAAAGGTATGATTAGAATTTGTGCGCCTTATCGGCGAATTTCATATAGTTTTATAGCTGCCGAGCAACCCTTGCTAGCACATTTGTGCTCTAGATCATTGGCCAATTTTCTTTTCTATGAAGCTCAAGACGATAATTATGAATTTGATCTAGGCAACCCTTGGCAACTATCACTTCTATGTTCAGACTTTGTTTACTGTTTTTCTTTGTAGCTAAGCATTTGTAATCGGTGTAATAAATTGGGATCAATTTCGTTATTATACCATCGCCGGAAGATGATCAGACGCTTCGAATTTGGTTTCTCGACGTCTAGCTTCACTAGACACAAAAACTGAGCCAGTGCCCCCTTTTGCTCGTTAAGCAAGCAATTTTTTAACATAGTGAATTTCCTCTGCATTTCGCTCCAGGCTTGTTCAATTTTATTAACAAGCGAAAAATCAAACATTTTTTTTATCACAGTAAACAAAATATAAACTCAATATTAACAAAAAATAAAATAAACACTATTTCGGCAGTATTTAGTTCAGTTTGCGGTATTTTTTTACAATAAGGTCGGATCGAAGCCAAGATTTTTGCGTTGCAAAAATAAATGTATCTCTTTGAATGTCGGTCGTTTGGCGACGGACCTTTGCCAACATTCCAACATGAGATCGTAGATTTCTTTGGGACAAGAAATTGGCTGCGATAAATAAACCTAAAATCGGCAGTGAAAATGAATAAAAAAAAATCAAATAATCTGTCTTAAAAACGGAAGTATCGTAAAAAATAAAATAATCTGACTCGAAATGAAAGTATCATAAAAAACTAAAAATGCATCGTAGATCGTGAACTTTAAAGCAAATCTCACCGCCGTGGCTTCTTGCTGGTAAATCAAATTCGAATTTTCTACAACTTGTTCGTCGCTGAGCTCTTCGAACGGTTTCATTTTGGCATAATTGATAATCTCCCATAAAGTTACAGCGAATGCCCACACGTCGGACTTCGGCGAGAATTCACCCTGAAATCAAAACGAGCTGACTTTATCGGCTGGCTGTCGACGAAAACTTGTTTGAGACATCGACGAACGAGCAAAACGAGCTAACCTACCATTAATATACATTCCCACGCCATCCATCTAACGGGAAGCATGTACCGATCGTCGATGCGAAAATAATCACAGCTATGCAAAGATTGAGCCATTCCGAAATCTCCGACTTTGATCAGATAATTTAATCCGACGAGGCAATTGCGAGCCGCTAAATCTCGGTGGACGAAATTCAGAGATTCCAAATACTTCATGCCCGATGCCACTTGCGTGGCCATATAAATCAAGGCACCGTAACTGAAAAACACGAAAAACCGCTCAAAAGAGAGTTGGAAAAACTAAAAAAGTGTCGCGGGCCAGTGCGATACCTGAGCCGATTTTCGTATTTTCTCAAATACCGACATAGATCCCCGTTTTCCAAATATTCCAAAATCATGCACCAAGGTTCCTCCTGAGTGCTGACGCCCAACAATTGGATGATGTTAGGGTCTCGCAATTCGGACAAGATTAAAATTTCCTTTTGAAAATCATTCCTGCAAAACAAATCAAAGGGGCGGTTCAGCGTCTTGTCCACTGAAATACAGCGACAATAGTTCTCCAGTGGATGTGCTTGCATTTCACTTTCTGGTCACTCAAAAACTTGAGACAGTTGAAATAGTGTGCTTGCGTTGTAACTTACTTGACAACTGTAGTTGACGATTGTCTCAACATTTTCACAGCCGCAAGATTGGCGTCGGTCGACAGGACAGTTCGAAGTTTATCTTCGATTTTGCACAAATGAACTTCGCCGAATTCGCCTTCGCCGATTTTCTCAATGAACATGAAATTTGCTCGATTCAGTTCGGCAATTTTCCTGTTGTGAACTTTTCGAGGCGTATTTACGGCGCTGGGCGTCGTCGTTACGTCGCAAGAAGCGTAATGTAAGCTGGACACATCGTCGTCCGTGTAGTTTTTCGTCCGACAGTGGTTCGACTTGGTCATCGTCCTACAGTTGGTCTTTGGACTGCAGTGACCGGCGTGACCGTTGGACACTAGCAAGGGCAATGTGGCCGACGAGCTCGTGAGAGGTTGGTCGGTGTAATCGGATGAATCTGAAAATAGCGCGATTCGACGATTTCAAAACAAATTTCGCGCTGTGGCCAGTGAATTACCAGTGAAATCCGATGGGCGATTCGAATGGTAGAGCATGTCCGACGGTGGCTCCACCCTGGAGACTGTACACTTCTGCGCGTCCATCACGTAAACGTTGCTCTTGCCGCGACCAATCAACGTACCTGCGTTTCCGCCGGCGGGAACCACGGTCATTTGCATATTCTTCACGTCTACAGTAATCCGTTCAGGTTGTATGAGCTTTAGCCCCGAGTAAGCGGGCGAGGTCAATTTCCTGTTTTTCTTCTGCCTTATCACGATGACTGAGACCACAGCGCCGCACAGGATCAAACAGACAACCATAATTCCTGCAAAATATATGCAATTTAGGACCATTTCTAGAACCGTACAAATCGGAATGGCTACCGATAATCAAGGCCACGTATTCGGGCGGCACTCCTCCCAGAGGTGAAGAAACAACGTTTCTAGTGGATTCTTCAATTTTCGCGAACAAACCTGAAAAATGGCGAGAAACGTTGCTAATGAAACAAGTTTCTCGTTCAAAACATTAACGTTACCAGTTTCGCTCGTTTTCAGCACGGGAGATTCAATGATTGCAGATTCATTAAAATGTACTGAAAAGGCGATTAACATAGTTGGGCAATACATAAAATTTGTTTTCTGCTAAACTTACTGGACTCAAATTGAATTTCACTGATGAGCAACCATAGGCTGGCGAACGACAAATAAATTTTAACGAATTTCGCCGATTGATGAGGCACTAATATGTTCACCCAACTGGCAGCTTCTGAAAAAGTGTTCATTAGTTCATTGACTACAGTTGCCCAGTGGCTATAGTGATCTGCAACAGTTGTCCAGTGAATAGAAATGACTAGGGACTATAGTGGTCCAGTGACTATAGATGTTCATCGACTGCAGTGGTTCAGTTTCTACAGTTGTCCAGTGAATAGTTGGTCAGTGGCTAAATAGTTGTCCAGTCTCTAAAGTTGTCCAATGACTATAGTTGACCAGTGGCTACAGTTATCCGGTATAATTGGGCAGTAACAACAGTTGTCCCGTGACTATAGTTGCATGCATACCATAGTTGCTTTAATTACCTATATAGTCGTTAGGCACATAGCTGAACCTGACCGGATTCGGAGAATAGTCCGAACCGTCGACACTGAAGAATACAGTCGCCTCGGCGAATACTTTTATTTGCCTTTTGTACAAATTGTTAACGTGCAATCTTATTGCTGTGAAGTTGCGCAAGGTCTCGAATGTGAAAATAATTTGTAATTTTGCGTCTGAAACGAAACTCAAACGAGTCAATTTCGAATTCGTAAAGTTTTCCCGCCTTTAATTCCATCGTACCTACTGTACTATTGCGCCAACCGATCCACGGGTAATTCTCGCCTAGCACGCTTGGATTAGCTAATCCGTCGCCTAGCTGACCGTCGGTCAGTTGGCCTAATCCCAGGGATAATAAAGTCTCTTCGTTTATTTGTCCGTCGTACGTTTTATCCCGTAAATCCCAGTGACCCAAGTGTTGCCCCTGAGGCATAGAATAGGCGATGAAACCTTCTGAAACGAATCAAAATTGAAATCACAAAAAAATCGGCGGGAAACCTTCGCATGATACCTTTGTGAAAACATCCGTACAGTTCCAGGCGCATGCATACAGTACGTGGGAATGCCGAGTACGGTATGAGCCTTACCCTCGAGGCTATAATGGGAGGGTCCATGGCGGTTTTGACAGCGGTGAAGGTGTCCGTATTCCCGAGGATTATCTTAAAAAAGTCACCGATACACTCACGGACCAGTGAGTTTCTTTGCTTTTCGTACTTGTTCCCCTAACCGATTCCTGTATCGTATCCAACCTTTGGCACCCGGTCGCCAATAGTCCACCATGTAATGAGTGGAATATTCGGCGCCCATTCCTCCTCCGTAGCGACCCTGAGTTTCGACCATAGTGACCACGTGGACTCTGGTCAAGTCGACTTCCAAGTACTCGTAACTGTCCTTGTCGATCTGTATTTTGGGACACCACGCACCAGAATTGCTATCGGTTCGGATTCTGAAAAACAAGATAAGTCGTGAAGGTTAGCTCAACTATAGTCCAATGGCAACTATAATCAACAGGCACTTGATTGTCAACGCACGGTGCGGTAAATGGTGACTGGTATCGTATTTCAATTGTCGAGGGTTAATTATAATCAGATGGTCGGTCGAAAGAATGAAAACAATGGGGTTCCTCTCCATATGGTATCCACAATAAATTATGCTCATTAAAACGGCGGCAGTTGTCCAACTGTACAACTATAGACCCTCATATACGGAACTATAGAGGGAACTATAGAGCGACCTTTATGGAACTATAGTTGAAGATATCATCGCCTGGCGAATAATTGGCGGAATAATGATCGGTCATTCTTAAACGAAAAGGAAGCCAGGTTTTCGACCCGACGACGTTTGACCGTGGCGTGTGTCAATTGTAGTCGACAATGGATGCGTGAAATTGCAGGTTTCAGAAACCTATCGTTATTGGCCGCTTTCGCGGTGCGTCCGCACAGAAAATTTGTTTTCCAACACGAAATCGCGCACAAACGCAGATTTACCTGGCGCTGTTCGCCCCGACGCTGTCGCTGTCGAAAGACGAACTAACCGTGAGTTGGTGATCGCCGATTTGTTTGGATTCCATGCCCAGCGCTGAATCGCAATGATCTATAAGAAAAATCACTGTTTCAACAAACTGCTCAAAACAACACTGGCCACAGCATTGTTCGAGTTCGGATGTTTCTTTAATTAGCGCGACAATTCACTAGTCATACACGATTCTAGTTTTAAAAGTTGATTAACGATGTTCCGTTACAAAATAACTAATAGTTATAATAGGTGTTTAAAGACGAGCGAAATAACGCCAGTTTTTTTAATGTTCGCGTTTCGGCTGCATAATTTACGACAGGAACGAATTTTTACGTCTGTTTTTAAAACTGTTTTTTTATGTTTCGTAGAGTCGTTTAAAATTATACGTTTGGACAGAAAAACGAGCATCGATCATAAAACGAGTAGCCAGGCGAGAATTTTGTTTTTAATTTGTTGTTTCGCGATAATTTTTTGTAACGAGCGGAAAAGAATGGATGAAAAACATAAAGTCATTTTTGAATGTTTATTCAAAGAAACAGGTGACGGACGAGAATTTTGTTTCTTCGCAGACCAACGGCCAGCGGAATTGAAACTATTCGACGACGTGTGAAATCCTCGGCCAACATACTTTTTGTTTATTTTTCTTTGATGAAAGTTCGAAAATGAATTGGGCGACGAACGTGTTTCATTTTGCAAAGAATCGGGGATTTTCTTCAAACGCTATCTTCCGCTTTTGAAGTGTTTCCTTCGATAATCGACGACGCACAGTTGGTCGATTTAATTCGTTTTTCGGTGTATAAGTGCTATTTTTACGATTCAAAACAAGTTTCCGACCGTTAAAGTCGTTACAAATGCATTTTAGAGCGCTTATCAATCGAGTGTAAAGTGTTGCGCCAGTATGCAGTCGAGCGGCGGTCGAGGACGGTCGTGCGAAAATATTTGCTGCTTTTTGCTCGTCTTCAGTACATTTTCAGACAATTAAAGGTAATTTAGGACATAAAGGTTTTCGTCAATCTTTAGTGTAAAGTGTCGCCTCAGTATGCATTTGGACAGCGGTCGAGATCGTTCGTGTCGAAAATTTTGTTTTATTTTTCACTTTCAGCCTGAAAGATGATTCGTGATTCAACAAGTTGGAAAAACTGATGCAGATGTCGCTCCAGGAATCGTCTATTCACCGGCAAGCGATTTTCTTTTTCGTTCCGTTCGACCCTGAAGCCAATTGTCATCAGTCAAAAATACCCACGCCGGCGCACACACGCGCGATGACAGGGCGACCCGCAGAAGTCGAAAGGAAAAAAACTTTCATATTCAATCAGACTTTTCTGAATATACACAAACAAAAAAATCAACGGGAATGTGGGTCGGCGACGTTCGTTCGGTGGTCGACTGTCGTCCTTGGTCATTTGGTTGGTAACGGTCAACGAGCGTGACAATACGATAATCATCTTAACAATTACAGCCGTTGCTCAGTCGCAGCGGCGGGCGACGAAGGAAATGGCATGTGGCGTACTGTAGCGAGCACAAGGAGTGGAAAAACAAGAAAAATGCACAAAATTGCTGAAAACTGGCCAAAAATTTGGAAAAGTTGCGCAAAGCACCCAGAACGAAGCAAATTTGGGGTAAACAAGCAAAAAAGTCATTAGCTCCAGGAAGAAGGTTGCCACATGCTGACACGCCCATTTTCTCGCTGTTCGCGGGTATGAATTCAAAATTAGCTCGTTTCGTGACTTTCTCCGACCACTTTTGCGCCTAGACACCTCCGCTGAAGCGTAAAGGCGTTGTATATCCGAAAGAGACCAATATAAACGATGATGAAGTGGTTCCTTTATCCGACAAAACCGATTTTAATCAAAAATGTTTTGTCTTATTTTGACGGACGGCGGACGTCCTGAGGGAATGATGGCGAAACATTTTCGTAAACTGGTACTTCTCCGAGAAACCTCTCAGACCTTCGGTCCGATGATGAACTGACAAAACAAGATAATAACATTTTGGCTTACGCAAATCCAAACTTGTCACGATGCCAACGATCGCCGATAAGAAGACTGGATAACTCCACAAATTCATGGTTGCGCACCTTTAATAATAATCCACAAGCAAATTTATCGCTCGCTCCGACCGTTCAAACATCTAAAAAACGAAACCGTCAATCATCAACTGGTAGGAGCCGAAAAGCGCAACAAACGAAGCGGGGTCCGACGCAAAACCTCACTGGCTCTCTCATCTACAGAGCGATTGTCCGAAGGACTCGCCGACCGACGTACGACGGTCAGCGACCGGTCGGGGTCAAAGGATGCGATGGGTGGGAAAGCAGCAGGCCAATAGGAAAAAGGGAAAGGGGCGAAGTCGGGTTTGAAAAAACAAATCGAAATCGAATTTCGTTGTTCAACTTGATTGACTGAGCGACGAATCGAGCCGGGCCAGCGAGCGAACGATGCATTTTCTCGTTCGACACGACATGAAGTTAAGTTTTCAAACAAACTTATTAAACTTTCGCTCAAACAAAACTCCGAGTACAAGTTTTGTTGTCGAAAAATTGGTTGTTTGTTTTTTTCTGTTCCACAAAAATAACCACCCACAACACCGAAAACTAGAGTGTTCACAATGATGATACACCTCTAAGCCTACTATTAGAACTTTTTAATCAAAATTTCGCGCTCGCCCAGAGGGCTAGCGAGCAATAGGACGAAACTAGCGAGTAAAATCGAGCCAGGGCGGCGATGTAAAAACAAACGAAATATTATTTGCGATTTAACGACTTCGCCGACTCCTCGCCATCGGTGCGAGAAGACGATGGCGCATGTAACTTGATCATCTTCTCCTCGATATGCTAAGCAAATACATCTGAGTTTATTTATTGCACAATAGTCGGGCTAGCTAGCTAGCTAGCTAACAAGCTAATATTAACGCCGCCCTGTGACTGGCATGGCCAGCGACTGGCCAAGGCCTATCATTACAATAATTAATACCTACTTTTCTCGCTTTCGAGCAATTTCTTCAAACTATAGTTCGAACTATAGTTGAGTTTCGAAGTAGAGAGTTAATTGAGCAACTTTGCGGAATGTTTGTAATTCGATATAAAAAAAAAAGTTTCGCAAACAAAATTTTCGAAGGTGAATCGGTACGACGGAAGGACGGACGAACCGCGTCAAGGTTGACTGACTATAGAGAAAATTTTCATTTCTTACAATAAAAACGAAAAATGGCGAACGACGTATTGTGCTCGGATGTCTTAATCGCCGAACGTAGATTGTGATTTACGATTGCGATGAACGAAATGAAAGTAAGACCGATAGTTATAATGACCGACGAAACTTTGACGTATCGAGGCGGTTAACGAGCAAAATTCCGAAACAATAGTCGCTCGTTGTTAATTCGTCACGAAAATGAGCGAGTTTAGCTCGGTAACGGGGTCGGAAAGTGATCCATCAAAATTTATCAGGTAAAAGCGCTCGATTGGCGGCTTTTAAAACAAAAAACCTCGCGAGACATGCAACGTTCCAAGTTCGCCAAGAAACGAAGTTTTTGGCCGACGTATCGTAAACGAAACAAGAGTCGGTAACGAAAACTGCAATTTATCTTCTTTTTTTTCATCGAAAACTGGTCTTCTTCTGCTTCGCAAACCTCCTTCGCCAAAGTCGTAAACATTAGACTAAGATTCATTTAGACGTTTGTTAAACGATTAAATCGACAATTTTTTAATCTTTCACGACGTTCATCGCGACATAAATACCGTTTAAATTTTAATGGTAACCGTGAATTTCATAGCGAATTACGTTCAATAAAAATGTTGCCGAGAACGGGGGAAAATTGGATTAGACTGTAGAATGATATTAGTAAATGTATAATAGATGATAGTTCTAATTGAAAACAAGTCGCAAAATGCAATTAGCCGCAAAATGCTAGCTAAAGCGCGAGGGAGGACGCGCTTGGTGCCCGGCGTGCGAGTTATCGAGCAAAAATGCGAATCTTCGCTTGTTTGGAGCTAATTCATGCACATTTTGATATTCCTCGAGAAAATCTACAAGTAAATCGTGAAATCGAACGCGGCCCAGCGAGCATATGGCCGACAAGCGAAACGTGAAGTTCAAATAGAATTTTCTTAATCCGACAACAACGGAGGGGGACATTCTCAATTTCAAGTGACCATAACCAACTGATCTGGTTTCGAAAATTTTTGTTATACGAATGACCAAGTTGCCCGCAAATCGCTCGACCAAACACGTCCGACGTTCGGGCCCACGCCCGAACGGTGTGTGGTCAATATTTGTCGAACGGATTATTATCCTGGAAACGTCCGACCTGAAGTAGTGGATGACGTGTTAAATGAGGGAATGCCACTCGTGGAATGAAAAATGCCTCGTTTTTTCACTCGCCCGACACATTATGGCATTCGATAGTTCGCCTTTCGGGCACTTTTCGGAAAGAAACGAAAAAGAAACACCAGAACCTCAAAACGCGTATGAACGTAAAACGTTTCCAGAAGATGCTCGTTCGTGTACGACAACAAGCAACATTTTCGCTCGAAAATTAATGCGCAGATGGCTCGATGGTGTTTTTTTTCTCTGCGAATTAATTACGAACGTTCTGTAACACTAAATCAAACTTCGCTTTCGTCGATGACATAGGCCACGACACTACGAGGTACATAACAACTGGAAAGTGAGTTAATAACGACTAGAAATTTGTCTGACGAACTAACTAACGAGCAAATTTAACATCCATGCCGCGACCGAACTGTAATCGACACGGACACGTACAGTAACCGATTTTACAGCAAATCTGGGCCGATTCACTCACCGATTTTGGATGGGTTAAGGATCATTGAGGTATAAATTGTTGAGTTATATAATAAAAATTTTTCAGTATACTATTTTTCGAAAAGCCACTCGACTACACTACAGAGCCGACGATTTTTAACAATGGGGAGGTAGGTAGACAATTTACGAGCTGCAAACATAGAGCAAACCGGTGACGACACTGAATCAACTTATTATGTCTACAACACAACCGATTCGAATGACTGGCAACAAAACGTAGCAAGCGATATATTATGGTGGAAAAAGTATAGTTCCAAAGCCACATGCACTCGAAATCAGCAAAAATCGGCTGAAAAGTGCTCTGGCGTGCTCGCTAACGAGCTACAAGAGCAAACTTACATAGAAAGCGAGCAGAAGTGCATTACACAAGCTCAAATCAGAAAAATTTACCTAAAAGTTCACTGGCTAACGTGTTTGCGAGCAAAGTTCCATAAAAAAGGAACAGGAACCGATTTAAGTCGATGATGGTGATTAAATTTGCTTTTGATGCGTCCCGAGGGAATATTAACTTTAGCGAGACACTGCCGAATTTTGGACCAGTGACGACACTGAATCAATTTATTATGTCTGCAATACAACGGATTCGAATGACTGGCAAAAAAACTGAGCAAGCGATATATTATGGTGAAAAAAGTACAGTTTCAAAGCCAAATGCACTCGAAATCAGCAAAATTGGCTGAAAAGTGTCCTGGTTTGCTTGCTAACGAGCTACAAGAGAGAAGTAACACAAAAGCAGATTACACGCGCTCAAAATCATCAAAATTACCGAAAAAGTTCACTGGCTAGCTTGTTTGCTAGCAAAGTTAGATAAAAAGTGAACAAGAATCGATTTAAGTCGATGATGATGATTAAATTTGCCTTTGATGCGTCCTCGGGGAATATTAACTTTGGCGAGACTCTGTCGGACTTTATCGAGTCTCTTTTGAAAATGAACCCGTTATTCGCTGATAGACTTTTGTCGAAAGTGCTTAGCTCGGAACTATTATTCCTCTCCGAGGAAAGACACGAGGGAAATCGCATTAACATCCGTTTACGGTTACAAATTAGGTTCGATGTCAAAAGCATTTTTTCTGAAACTCGTCCGCGTTTGCAGCTAATTGAGGAAAAGTTAATTTCAACTGAAAATGCGTTCAAAAACAAAATCATTAAAAAACCGCTTTCGAACCACGAAAATCCACTATGTACGCCATTTTGAAACACGTTAAGCGGAAAAAATAGAATGAAACGAACTATTTTTAGCTCACGACAAAAACATTTATTTCACCGATCGAACGTAATAAAAAAAAGCGATTTACTCTCCAACTTTCAATAATATTATTATTATTTACGTCAATGAGATGGTTGTGAAAAGAGCACGCTTTTTGAAAATGTCTGTATGGATTTTTTGTCGGATCTATTAGCTAGGTAAGCCAATTTCGTTATTAAACTTGTTTCATATTTTGATGAACAGTTTATCAAAATGTATTCAGATAGGAAGTTGCAGTCAGTCGGAAATAGCACCTCAAACACAAAAACCTAAATCTAGCTCGTTCGTGGTAAAATCACGGATAAAAATTGCCTCGCTTTATACAGTATCGCGACTTAAAATCGAAACGAAACTTACAAAACAAATTTGCGAAATATTTTCTATACATTCGTCTCCTTTTCTTGAATCCAAACAAAACGCAGTCATGGAGTTAAGTTTCTGTTTTCTATAGAAAAGCAACAACACTTAATGCTCGACCGGCCAGTGAAGAGAGTACAAGAAAATGATAGGAAATCAATGTCATAATAAGAGTTTTGCTTCTTCTACTTCTTCTTCGTACAATCGACGAAGAGACCATTGAAGTGACGCGGCTATGGCAATTTATGTGCTCGAGTATAAAGCGAAACGAGCAAAAACTGCTTTCTTTGGTTCTCTCTCGCCACAAGACGAACTCAATTACTGTTTTTCGTAATTGAATTTCGCGTCTAAGCCAATTTTGATGACCAAGAAAAACCTTACATTACAAACTTAAGTATGGGGTGGGGGGAAGGGGGGGGAGGGGGAGTGAAGTCCAAAAATTGCTCGAACGTATAAACAACACGCTAGTATTACTTGATTAAGTAGATTCCGCTAGTAAAAACAAAATTCCGAGCAAAAATGGCGATCAAACGAGCAAGAAATACGATCTCGCCACTAGCCCGAGCACTTATTAAGGCGGGAAATTGCGTTTTCGAGAAATTACACCCGGTTTCCCGATCAATCGCACGAAAGTCGTTGGTCCCTTACATTAGCGTAGAATAATGACCGTTAATGCCTTCAGGTACGGGCCACAATGTTGGTCGGTTCGGACCGAGAGGACGCCGGTCGATGGCATTGATCTTTCTGTTTACGAGCAAAAAGCAGTTTCAGAACAAGGGAACCATGCAAGTCCATTGTCGAAGATGTTTTAGTGATTTGAAACAAACTAGACAGTGAGAAAGTTTGTCTTTTGGCAAACATAGACGAACAAAGTCGTTTTTGTTTCGTCTCTTTTCGAAACTCTTCCTAGCACAATTCAGAAGCGTCCAGGCTCATTAATTTTGAAAACTTGCAGGGTTAAATGGACAGCGATTGCTTGAAAGCGAACAAAATGCTTCATTGACAATAGGACAACGATTTTATATTCCGCCCGTCCATCGTGTGCCAGAACCATTAATTTATGTAGGACCTCGAATAGTTAATTATTCATAACACTCCCTATTGACGGTTGAGCAGATGAGGCAGGCGGACAAAACAGGAAACCACGTCAGAAGGTGGCACAAAAAACCTGGAAATTGAATTAAATTTTGTTTACCGGAATTAAAAACGAGCAATTTTTGGAAACATTGTAAAAATTACACGATACGAATCCTGACAAGCATAATTTTCGACCTAGCCATCGTTTTGAAGATCATAAAAACGTTTCGTGAGATAATCTTAATGGTTCCGTCCATAAACGACGCCGTCGACCATTAGTCAGAAAAATGATGGTCCCAGGTCCTTAACCCAACCGCCGTCGGGTCCGTCAGCTCGATCGCTATCGTCGTCGCAACGACGACGACGACCGACCAAGAACGTGGTCAGGGTCTCTTTTCATTGTTGTGTCAACTGGACAAAGCCGTCGTAACTGGATTAATTGGTCCTATGAGGTAAACACACTAAAACGAAACATTCGATTTTGGTACATTTTTATCGTCGGGCAATTATCAGAAAGCGCATGGACGTGAAACGAGTCCGTGCAAGATTTTGGCGCGTGAGTCAATAAATATAAAGCTCGTAATGTTGATGTTTCATCAAAGATAATAATAAAATATAAATCTTTGTCTCGAAAATTAAATGTCAAAACGTAAAACGGAATTATTTTCGACAGTTGGATTTATCGTTTAATGCAAATTATTAAAACGCAAGCTTACAGTAATAGAGAAATGTACACCCTTGGTTTCATTAGCTAGTGAAGTGAATTGCAATACAAGGACAATTAGTTTGGCATCCAGGCAACTTTTCTTCTTGTATTATAAATTTTTCAACAACCCAGAATACGAGGGCCATTCCAAAAGTTTTTAGCTACTCCATACCAAGCATAGACACAACAATCTTTTATTTTTAACTTTTCAAAGTAACATCCGTGAGCATTATTATTACAAATTTTCATTAGAACATACAAATTATCAAAACAGCCTTGGAAGTCCATTTTTAAAGGGTCACTCAAATATCATTCATAGCCACTAACGCCGCTTCTGGGCTGTCGTATCTAGTCCCACGTAAACGTTTTTTCAATTCTGGAAATAGATAAAAGCGCAAGGAGCAAGGTCTGGACTGTAGGCCGGATGAGAAACCAATTGGACGCCGCGATCAAATAAAAAGTCCCAAGTGTCCACTGCCGTGTGCGCGGATGCATTGTAGTGATGAAGCAAAATGCCTCGAAGGACGGCCGTTGGTCGTTGCTCGTGCAACGTTTCGAAAACTTTGGCTAAGCAAACTTCGCAACCAAACCCTGCTTTTGAAAGAAAACAGCGACCATTTGCTTCGAGGTGCTGCGCGATCTGACGACGTTGGTGGGCGGGGGTTCGTCTTCGAAGACCCAAACGGTCGATTGCTGTTTGATTTCAGGATCGTAGCTGTAAAATTCAAGTTTCATCACCAGCAACGATCTCGCTGATCAATTTTGATCGCCCTTGGTCGAATTTTTTTAACATATATTGGCACCAATTGACGCGGTCCTGTTTTTGCTGATAGGTGAGCAAATGAGGGATCCATCGACTCGCAATTTTCCTAAGGCCCAAATGTTCGTGTAAAATCGTTTTAATCGCTGCCGATCCAACGCCTAAAGTCACCTCAATTTCGTGGTAAGAAATATTTCGATTTTCTTTGTCCAATTGCGAAATGCGACGCACATTTTCGGGAGTAACTACTTCGACTGGCCGACCAGATCGACGGTCATCTTCGAAGAACTGCCGACCACGTTTGAATTCAGAATACCAATTTTTTACAGTTGCTATACATGGAGCAACAGTTCCAAAAACTTTGATCAAAGTTTCGTCACATTCGTGAAAATTTAATCCTTTTTTATAATCGTAATAGATCATAACCCGAAAATCATTTCTTGAAAGTTCCATGTTTCAAATTTTGTTTTTAGAAAAATTGTAGAATTGCAATCAATTAGCTTCAATTTTCTCAAAAGTGGTAAGGCCGTTTACGGCGCGCTTTTGCAGCCAAGCTTACAGATTGTCATGTCCAAAAGGGCACTAAAAGCGCGCAGCTAAAAACTTTTGGAGTGCCCCTCGTAGAAACCTTAGTTGCGCTGTTGAAAGTCGATTTAGCGAGAAGATCAAGAAACGGGTGAATATCGATGAAAGTCTACAAGTATGTATCGCATTGAAATTCTTTGCAACTGGTGACTATTTCAAAACGATCGCTTAACTTTTCCATGTTGACAAATCAACTGTTAGCAGATCAGTGGCAGGCGTTGTGCAAGCAATTTGTAGACGAGCTGCGAATAACTTCGTCTATTTGGGAAATAAATACAGTCAACTCTGGTTAACACGAACGCCCTTTAACCCGAACACCTTGATAACATGAACCTTCCCTGCAAAACTAGCTATACTATAGTGTTATAAAAACCTGGTTAATACGAACCTCGATAATGCGAACCACATGGATAACGCGAACGCGTTCTAAAGTCCCTACACGATGAAACTCTGGTTAACGCGAACGCGCGAACAAATGTGCAAATTTAGTCAAAAATAGTAAAAATTTGAAACTGTCGATTTATTTTTCGATATATTCTAATGAGAGAACGATGACAGTAAAAATTAAAATTCTGTAGACAACTGTATAATTTGCTTCGTATGAAAATGGCGAGTGATAAAAAACAAATAAGGGTTGTCTGGGATGTACATATTTGACATATTGCACTTTTTGCCACAGTTTTTTTATTTTTTACAATACAAAAGAAAAATTTTGCACAATATAAGTTGACATATTAAATCATTCACTGGTAAGTTTAAAAGGAGCTCTCACACCACCATAAGCAATTGCACGCAAATTCTTTTTGGCATCTTTCATTATCGTTTGTGCACTTTGATTTGCTATCTTGATTGCAATATTTTTCCAAATTCTTTTGAATGATGATAATGATTTTGCTGGTGTTGATCGATGCTATCTTCTGCCTTGCACAATGCCCAAAATCGCTCAACGGATCGTGCCTGCGGAACGTTTGGTGCATTTCATCTCTTGCAATAAAGTCAATTTTTTCTTCCTTCAACCAGGCCATATCAGGTCATGATAATGACTCGAGGCCATATCAGGCCAAAATAAAATTTCGTCTTGACTGTGATATTTGACTATAAATGGAAAAAAACGTTTCTGCAAACACTCTTTTAAATAAATTTTAGTGTTAATTGTGCCTGTACAAATGAATGGTTCGGAAACGTTACCGTTTTCGTCAATGCACTGCCACATGAGAAATTTTTTTGAAAATTTGGTTTTTCCTTTAAATCGATTGTGATCAGAAACTGTAGATTTGCTTTGGCAATGATAAAACTCCAAACCCGGGATTTGTTCGGGATCAACTGGGATGTACGTTTCGTCATCCATGACCAAAATTTTCTTTTTCTGGGACAACAAACGATTTCGATAAATTTTGCGACATGCACCCTCAGCCCGATTTTCTTGATCACCAGAATATTTCGGAATGACTTCTTTTCGATATGCTTTAATACCTAATTTTTTCAATTTATTATAATATCGCTAAATGTTGACTTAGCCAACTTTAATTTTTGGGCTCGATCTCGAACTGACAAGTTGGGATTCTTTTCGAACAATTTTGCAACCGAACCAATCACTTTCGGTGTTGATTTTTTTGGAATGCGACCCGATTTCGGATTGTAAACGATGCTACCACGTTGTTGGTATCGTGAAATAATATTTTTGATCGTATTTCGACAAATTCCTTCTGCCACAAAATGATGGCATGTCTCAATAATAGATGAATTACCACTTTTTTCAAAAAAGTGCACAATTCTTTTTGCAAGTGCTTCTCCTTCAGACCTCTTCATTTAATTATTTCTTAACCGATTATTAAAAAAATTTACACACGGTTAGTGGTACTGGTTTACTACTTAAAAACTAAATGGAAGGTTGACAGCTCTTTTTTTAAGGCTGTAGATGTTTAAGTTTCAAAGTGTCAAATACATTCCGGACACCCCTTATCAGTAAATTTAGCCAAAAAACTGCAAATTTTAAACGATGTCGACGGAGGTATTCCTTATTCTGAAATAGCTAAGAAATTTGGAATTAAATCGAAGAGTACAATTGCCGAAATTGTTAAAAAACGTGAACGTATCGAAGATTCTAATGCAAATCCTGGCGCTAAACGATTACGACCCGGAAAGTATCCTGAACTCAAAGAAGCTTCGTTAGAGTGGATTAAAATTCAATGGTCACATTTAATACCCATTTCAGGACCATTGGTTTTAAAAACTGTAACAATATTGTATTCCGTACCCTTGTTTGCGAACGATCGGCTGTTAATGAGACTGAAGTGAATTTGTGGTTTGATCAGGTTCCGCCGAAAGTATCGAAAGATTATCATCCAAATGATATTTACAACTTGGACGAAACTGGCTCGCTCTATCGCCTTGTTCCAAACGAAACACTGACATTAAAAGGTGATAAGTGCATGGGTGGGAAACTTAGCGAAGAAAGATTAACTGTTTTGCTTGGAGCTAATTTTAGTGGTACTGATAAGCTTACACCGCTTGCGACTGGTAAATTTTTGCGACCACGCTGTTTCGAGAAGGTCCAAACTTTACCAGCGACTTATAGAGCGAAACCATAAAGCTTGAATGACGTCGGAACTTTGGCCTCAATATCCCCGAGACCAAAACGAAAAATTCAAACAACAGAAAAAGCATGTCTTGTTCATCATCGATAATTGTCCTGCTCATCTGGAAGTTCAGGGTTTGACAAATATAAAAGTAGTATATCTCCCACCCAACACTACGTCTGATTTTGCTCGATCCGCGCAGTTTTGTACAAGTGGTCCTTTCTGAACTGTCCCTGATTGCAAATATATTATCCCGAGATCTCCCGGGTAAACACTATAGTCCGCAAGCAACTATAGTTATCGAGGTCTATAGTTAGTTAAAATACCAGCTCTTCAGGAAACAGCACGTTCGCGACATATCCTTCCGAAAGCTACACGAATTTGTGTTGAGCGAAATTGTTGCGGTTGTTTGTAGATTTTCGGCTGAAATAAGTCTGCATCGTCAGTGGCGAGCAACGAATATTGAGAAACAAAAAATAGACACTGGCTAGCGATCAAACGAGCAAAGTTTCGCAACTATATATTCGGACGATTGATTAGCGATTGGATTTAAAGAAATTCGAAACAAATTTCAGATGCTGTTTTTTTGTATAACATATTTGCTTGTTTACTGTATTTATTTTTAAAGATAGGCACAAAAGAAAATTAAATAAAAAAATTAGTTTTCTGTTTTGAACTGTTGGAAATTTGTGTAGTAATTAGATGCATATTTATTTTAATTGAAATGAAGATTCAATTTAAAACAGACGAAACAAATATGTTCTCGCACTACCGACAGTACGAATGTACTGTAGGCGGAATAAGAACTGGAAACAGGTTATTCGCAGATACGGACTGGAAATGTGTTTGACTCGTTGTCTAACGAGCGATTTCTCGAGCTAGCCTATTTTTGAGATTGCAAAACGAAAAACCTGAGTAAGATGCAAGTTTACTGCATAAGCGCAAGCAAACACGCAAAACTACAACATTTCATGTTTCAAACGTCGAAACGATCAACACGCAGTTCCTCCGACCATTATGACGCCGCCGCCCTGCCTTTCCTCCTCCCCCGTTAACTGTTCCAGCCGCAGGTTCAGGCAGAGAACCAGCATGTTTCTCTGCGACGTGATACCGGGCAACGCATCCACCGCCGTTCGCGACTTCTTTGAGACGTGTGGAATCCGCGGATGTCCCACACGCCCGGATGCTGGGTCGGAACAGTTCCCGGCGCCGGCGGTCTAATAGCGCCGGGTGCCCACTTTTTTTCGTCCCATGCGGTCATCGGAACAGCCTTGGGCATCGGCTGGAACGTGGAGGACTTAACGGATTACAGTTGCCCAACGACACGTACAAGTCGCAGCGTTCAAGGAGAAAAAATTCTAATACTTCTTCAAAGATGGCAAGGGCGAGTGTCCGTTCGGCAACAAATGTTTTTATCAGCACGCGAAACCCGACGGCACGGTGGTCGTAGGCGACAGTCCCCGAATGGTGTCAACGCATGCACGAACAGAACCGCGGTCAACATCAGAGAATGAACGGCGTCGGCACGTCGGCCTCCACCGATTTGTACCTTCTATGGCAATTCTTGGAAGAACGCGACAACATCGACGATCGCTGGCGAGATTCGTTGGGCAGCGTCGATTGGCTGTGGGACGAGCTCGAATACGAAATGGACATGTTCAGCGTCACGACGGATTCGTATTCGGACGCCGGCGATTATTACGATTTGATTTTGTCCTAGGGTCGTACGATTATTATGTAGCAAATTTTCTTTGGCGGATCGAGTTTCGGATGCTTCGACACTTTCACCGATTAAATTGTAATCGCACACTCAAATAGGCAGCATTTTATAATCGACTTGATTTTCTCTCGGCTGGTTTCGCTTTCGGAATAATTCCGTCCCGTTTGCGCCCATTTTAAAGTGGAATAACGGACATTTTTTCATTCTACTCAGTGCATGCGAACGTTTTTTTTTTTATTATGAACTGATTGTAAAATTATTTTTTCCACTCCTCCGTATCTCTTAATTAATTAATTTAATTTTGTTGTTTATTGTTTGCTTTTTTTCGTTAAAAACAATTTTTTTTGCAACGAAAATAAAGAAATAGAATATTTGAAGAAAAAAATGATCGTTAACATTCGTCGACTTGTTTTTTTATAATAATTATTTCGTATTTCGACTAACTGAAGCAAATATTTCATTTGTTTTTTGTATTACAATAGTGTTAACTTGCTTTTGTATTTTTGTTTTTCGCGACAGTTTATCTCTCTTCGGCGTTATTTTGAATTTTTTTGTACGTGTGTATCCCTAATTTCAGTTTAATTTGGTGGGTTAAGCATAAAATAAAATTTAATGAAAAATGTCGTAAAGTTATATATTGGTCTTTAACTATGGGATGATCACTTAATTATTGATTAACAATTATTGATTGATCACCCAAATATTGAGAATGATGAACAGTTCTCTTTTATTTTATCCTAATGTTGTTTGTCAAATAAGAATGAGTAAGAGTTTCGATTTCAAAATCTTTTATATATAATTATAAAACTGTTTTTCATTTTCAGAAACTAACAAAGTTGGAGCTAGTTTACAATATCTGACGAGTCAACAATTTATATTTTGAAAAAGTTTCAGATGTCACTTGCAAATGTTTTCTAATTGGGTAAAAACAGTAATCTAGCCATCGCAATGTCGGAAATACGACTAATGTGAAAATGTTCTGATCAAAACCATAACTTGGTAGTCAAATAGTTGTTACTACTTTGTTTCATAATAATTGAAACGTTCGTGCAATCGGCAAACTTCGATCCAGAAGATGCAGTGGAATTCATAACCAAAATTCGGCCCATGTCAGTCTTGCCATTTGTAACAAAGGCGGTTTTGGCTATAGACTAATTAGTAGGTTGTCAATAATTTATTATTAATAGAAACAAAGTGAAACTCAAATTGGATCCAAAAAGCTTAATATTAAAAAAAGTTGGGCGCCATGTCCGATGAATCGACTCGCTAAATCAACCTATATTCAGTCCCAGTCAAAACATACTGTAACGAAGTTGGATCTATTTTGGAATAACAGGATTAGTTACTTACATAAAATAAGCATGAATCATATTGTTTAC